>APFE031622979.1:370229-388625 GCA_000404065.3 Pinus taeda
ACTTTATATTTGGAACCAAATCAGTTTGTATGGTATCAACGACTTTGCTCTCGTAAACAATTTATCACTTGTGGGAAATTTTTACGAAAGAATTGACAACACATTATGAGGATACAAAAAGCAACACTTTTTTTAGCCAATTGATAAGTCTCAAACAAAAGGGTCAATAATGGAGCACATTGAGGAGTTCCAAAAATTGAACATAAGTGTAAAAAATATTCTAGAGGAGCATAGGATTGATGTGTTCATAGCGTCTTTAAAGGATAATATCCAACATGATGTTCGCCTTTGGGAACCTGATTCATTAGAGAAGGCATTCAGGTTAGCAAGAAAAATGGAAAGCAAATTATGGCAACCAGGAAGCATACCACTCACAACTATAAAGATGGAAGTGTTTTTGCCCCTAGTCTTCCACAACCTATAAGGTTGACATCACAACAATTGGAAGAAAAAAGAGCAAAAGGGCTTTATTACCAGTTGTGATAGCATCACACATGGTATAGTATCTAGTTATTTCAATAGTTGAATGATGAATTGCATTTCATTTCATTTCAACATCAAGCTAGGAGAGATTCTTTAGTTGACGGTTAAGTTTGATCCTCCCTTGGGTGAACCTTCCATTGCATTCTTGATCTAGATAATATATTCTCTACATGGATACCATAAACCAAACATGGACTATAGTGATTTAGCATGATAAAATTTACAGGATGAAATGTGTTCCCAACCGCTGTATAAATTTTATACATGCATATGCCAGCCCTAGATGTCAACAATATTTTTTTATGCTTTCAAATTAATAAGTAATGTAGAAATATTCCATGAATATGGAGCATATGTTTGAAATCATGACTCTAGAGAAGGAAAATGTGTCAAATATGAAAGAGATGAAAGAAATAGTGATGCTATAAATTAGTCCCATGCATAATGAACATTGATCCCAACATTGATGTCCCATACAATCACACGTTTAGAAACCTATTTAAGATTTATAATGAAGTGGTTTGAATTGTAGAGTCGCCTATTTCACCGTAGTAGTGAAGCCATTAATTGAATATAGTAGTTGTTTCGATTTCCTAAAATTAGGGCTATAGTATAAATCTTCCCATGCCGGTCTTTACACATTAAGTTAATATATTATGTAGGCCAAAAACAAGGAGTTTAGTTTATGTTAGGACAATGGGAAGTGGATTGGCTCATATGCACCCCAAATTATAGTACTAATATAGGTGAATCCATGAACTTTTGTTGTGCTTTTTGGTAAGGGATGCAAGTGACAATTACCTATGTGGGCCCTTGGTCAAGGTATCTTTCAAGCACACCATCAAGGTTTTAGGACAATGTGACATTCCTTATGCATCACATGATATTTCCTTGTTGTTATGTTTGATTTAGGTGGTTGCAAGAGGTGGCGTTTTGGACTCATTGTGCCCTTGGTGGTTCATCAATGGTGTTTGATTATGCTAGAATTATATCATTAATGGTTAGACTTTGATTACTCCTTATGATCATGTAATGATGGCATGGACAATCACGTGTTTTAATTTACTAACAAATTAAGGGCACTATTATCAAGTATATGTATTACCATTGATATTATATCCTTCTATTATCATGTTGTATACATGGAACAACTTATGATAGATTGAGATATCAACAATGGATGGGATAATCATATCTAAGGATAGTGTTGATGCTAATGAGGAAGACCACCTTGAGTTAGCATCAAAGAGCCTTGGGGATGGGAAAGAGAATCGAAAAGGAACACTAAAGTAAATTGAGATGAAAGGGGAAAATTAAATAGATTGTAATTTAATTTTACCCTACCTAGGTAATTTGTAAATTTTCTCATAAGCCTAATTTATCCTTATATGAGTTAGTTTTAGAAATGGTTACACTTGATAACCACTTGGCAATGATCTAGGAAAAGGAAATCTCCTTTTAGAAGGGGGCCTTAAAGGAGAACTATGACAAGTTATGTATGGAGAATGAGATAGTGTCTCTTGCATATGAACCCAACATCTTAGCATTACTTTTAATAGGCCATGGGACAATAGTATTAAGGGGAATTTGCTAAGGAGATGGAAGTGGTAGTAAGACCCTTGTTGAGCAAGGGGGCTACAACAACCACAACTAAGGTGTATTTTTGCCAAAGGTCTATAGAGTGATAGTGAGATCCAAGTTGAAATGATTGTTGTATGATATGTACACCTTACTTCTTATCCTCATTAAATCTTTTCAAAGAACAATTATCTATCTCTAATTTGTTTTCATATTGAAAGAAATATATCCACTTTATATGTAATTTTTTTCCTATCAAATTAATATATATAAATATATAATAATTTCACTCATAAAAACAGAAATAAAAAATTTCATATTTCATAAAAATAATAGATATAGCAAATATATTTTAAAGAAATTAAAAAAACACATGTCAATTATAATGGATTAATTTTAAATAAAAAATAACAATTATAAAACTCTTCAAAACTTCAATTTTATATATATATGACCACAACCATTCAAAAATATTAATTTCCAAATACTTATTTTTAACTTAATTGTTATTTATATAAAATAAACTCTTGAATTTTCTTTGGTATATGCTTGGCAAAAAAACAACAAATCCAATATAAATACTGTTAAGGCAAAGTACATAAAGCCACCATCTTGCATTCATTGTTATAAATGACATGCCAAAGGTCAGCTGAAATTGGTAACCTCAATTCTAAGGTTAGGTAAGATATAATAAAATATAAGAGGTGGAGTTTGAACATTAACCAAACGTGGCCTAGCTAGATGCACGGCGTAATGGAAGACGTCATGATTGGATGTTGCGACGTCATGTTAAATGCTCTGGCGTCACAGCAGACGTCATTAGGTTTTGGCGTCAGAGCTGATGTCATTAGGATTTGATGGAAACTTGTGGAGCACGGGTGGTAGTGTTTTCTATCTACACGCAATGTATTTCGCTTGCTAATTGAGACAACGACGCCCATCTCACTCCATTAGTGCCTACAAATACGCACCAAAAGTGAGAGTGAGACGAAAGGAAGGAGCACCGGTTGTAAGCAGATATGACTAAAATGCAGAAAGCGTGGTTCTACAATGAATATGGATCCGCAGACGTCTTGCAATTCGGGGAATTCCCTGTGCCAAAGCCGGGGCCAGGCCAGATTTTAGTTAAAGTCCGAGCTGCCGCTCTCAATCCTGTCGACTTTAAAAGACGGGAAGGCGGTCGTAGGAGGGCCGATTCCAATTTTCCGGTATTCACTTTTGCGGGAGTTATTATATTTTTTTCTCCAAAAATTATCTAAATCTTGTCATTTTTTGAAAAAATTGGTAGAGTTTTTTTCTAAATACAAGTAAAAGCTGCTAAATCTCATAATTTTAAGTTTATGTGTTTAGAAATTTTTTATGTTACTGAATCTATTTCCACCTCAAAACTACCTCTATAAAAACATCAAGCCAAATTCAACCAGGGAATCCGAACAATTCCTAATTCCTCGACCTCTGTGGACTCCTTCGCCTTTTTGCTTTTGTTCTAACCGATGCTACCTCATGTTAACCTAGTCAAGAATGTGAATGCTCTTCGATGAATATGTATATCTATATAGATAGATATATTAACTCCTGTGTGTGTATTTTGGCTATGCAGGCTGTGCCAGGTTGTGATGTAGCTGGAGTGGTGGTGGAAGTTGGCGATGGCATTTCCAAGTTCAAGAATGGTGACGAGGTCTACACAGACGTTCAGGACTTTACAGCGGGAAGGCCAAAACAGTTGGGGACACTCGCCCAGTACACGGTAGTGGAGGAACACCTGGTGGCGGCTAAGCCCACTAATTTATCGTTCGAGGAAGCCGCGAGTTTGCCGCTTGCGGTACTGACTGCTCAGCAGGCGTTCGAAATCGCGAAATTTGAGAAGGGGCAGAGCGTGTTCATTGTGGGAGGAGCGGGCGGAGTGGGCAGCCTCGCTATTCAGCTGGCGAAGCATGTGTATGGGGCTTCCAGGATTGTTTCCACGGCTAGCACTGGGAAGCTTGACTTCGTCAAAAGCCTGGGGGCAGATGTGGTCATCGATTATACAAAGCAGAGTTACGATCAGATCTCCGAGAAATTCGATTTCGTATTCGACACCATAGGTCAGTTGCTCACGAATTTTGCTTTGCTTGGTTTTTAGTGCAAATATATAACGTAATCTAATGCCAGTTTTTAATTTCATTTGCAGGGGAGTCGAGCAAGTCTCATGTTGTGGCCAAAGAGGAAGCCAAAGTTGTGGACATAGCTTCGGTTCCGCCTCATCCCAGGGCTGAATCCTTCCGGTTAACACACAGCGGCCATAACCTGGAGAAGCTGCAGCCGTACATAGAAAGTGAGAAATTGAAAGCAGTGATCGATCCAAAAAGCCCGTATTCATTCTCTGATGTTATAGAGGCTTTCAAACATCTGGAAAGCGGACGAGCCAAAGGAAAGATTGTCATTTCGCCCATCGATTAAGATTGTCATTTCGCCCATCGATTGTGCAGGATCAAATACTATACCTATCTCGTTGTAGGTTTTTACGGACTGATAGTGGGGATTTTGAACTCAGCCCCCCAATGATGGTATTTATTGGGGATCATTGTATTTATTTTGTATATGGTAAATTTTTCCTTTTAATAAGGGAACCACTGTCGTAGTGGTAGTAGTCCCTGTCGGGTTGAGAAGTTGCAGATATGTAAAAAGTACATTGATTACAGTGTAGTCTTTAGGTTAACTGGATATGGAGATGCAGAGTGAGCAGGTTCAAGGGATGATTAGAAACAGATTCAGTCTTGGATGTACATTACCTTTTAAAATTAGCAAGAAACATTTAACAACTTCATTAGTAACTCTTAATGCAGAGGACAACTCTGCAGCCTGCAATGAATGCAGATATTGGAGATGAATTTTCAACAATTTGAACATTGAACATCCTCATAACAGGCTGGAACTTAGGAATTCAATTGGTCTCTCTCCACTAAGCGTGTCATTGCATATGTGCTCTTGAGACTTAATGTTTGATCCATTAACGTTGATTGTTAATCTCTCACGTTAGTTAAATTGATATCAGGCTTTCAGGCAAAAGGGCCTGTGAAGAAGATGGGAGAAAATTCGTATTGTTCAGCTATATTATTTTAATAGCTATATTATTAGAATAGATACATATGCACATTAGTGTTTGGTTTCACAGCTTCCACAGGAATATGGAATGCAGTAAACATACTACCTGAAACAATTTTCCAGTAATTTCTGGCAGCTAATTAACGATGTTGCTAAGCTAATTTCTTTGCTGTCCGAGAATTCCTTCCGCTTTCTTACTATATTTCACTGTGACCAATCTCAAGAGCCTTTTAGAACCAATCCAATGTCTTCAACATCTCATGGCTTGGCTATCCATATAGGGAACACTGGCAAAGAAATATGTATTCTTTCAAGTAGAGTGACTGGATTACAATTTTTAGGGGCAGCTTAATTGATGATAGTTTTGTAAATGAAGCCTTATGTATTAGTAAGTTTAAACTTTCTTAATATATATTTTTGTTAGTACTTAATGAGGGGTTTTCTTTTCGGTATACATAAGTACTTTCCGTTTTAAGAAGGGGTATCTTTATATATAAGTACTTGGAGTAATAGTGGCAGTGACCCGAATCTATTGGTATCAAGTAGTAAACTGGCCCAATTGCAGATTTTTCTCCTCAAAAAAATAAAATAAATGATAAAATGACAATCTTGCAAACCTGGTCTACAGAAGAATCTTCCAACAATTTGGCACCCTAATTTCTTCTTTCCAGGTGAAATGTTCAGTTGTGATCCCACTGCAAGTATAAGAAACCCTTCTGGTTTGTCCAAGCCATAGAATCGATATTGTGCTATTTTTGCAGCAGCATCTGAGAAGTATATGCCTCTACCAAACTGCACCCCAAATAAATATGTAGAAGCTCCTCCATATATATGTTACTTAAAATGCTTTGTCATACATAATTAATAAGAAAATTACAAACCATGTATCCAGGTGCAGGGGTAGAAACTATTGCAACCCAAATAATAAATATGTAGAAGCTCCTCCATATATATGTTACTTAAAATGATTTGTCATGGATAATTAATAAGAAAATTACAAACCATGTATCCAGGTGCAGGGGCAGAAACTATTGCAGGGGAAGCCGTTCTTCAAATGTCTTACAAGGTTGCATGTCCTGGTTCCTACAAAATATCATGCTAATATTATGATCATAGTCTAGTATTATCATATTTTCACTCGCAAGGAAATCTAGAGATGGTTCCTTACTTTGGTGGGATGCAGTCTGATGAGATCCTTTATAAACCTGGAACTGTGACACTGGATATTCAATGTATATAAAATTAAGAGGAAAGAATTACCATACCACACCACAACAGGACTTTGTTGGGCAACTTCGCAACTTCCTTGTACGTAGGTCCGGAACCTTGAAGAGCGTAGATATTATGCATATTAACGCGAAAAGACTGTGCAAGCAAATTTAATCTACAGGCTGATCATCTAATCGAGAGAAGAAGCTCAATCCAGTGAGCAAACAAAAAATATAGGTAGAAGCAGAATTTGGTACAGGGCATAACGGGTTAAATTACTTCATTTTTTATTTTGATTGGCTTGTAAGTCTTCTGCAAGTATTTCAGGATCATAATAGAATCATCATGGCCTCTCTCCATTGGGATGATAGAGTAGTCATGAAGAGACTTGGTGCTCCAATTATATAAATATATTTTGAAATAATCACATTGGATTTTCCCTTTCCCTCATTCCAACAGCAAACAAATGCGATGAACAGGAGTCTTCAGCAGACAATAGGTATATATAGTCTTAATTAACGTTATGGGTAATGATTATCATTATTTCTTGATGTTGTTTCTGCTATTGTTTCAAGCATTTTTCATTTCAATACCAATACGAGGCACAACAAAAAGCAGGTACATGAAAAATCTGAAACATATTTATGAATTTGGATGAATCTTTAAACCATAGTTACCAAGTTCGAATTCGAATTCGGATTTGAATTCGATACGATACGATAAAAATTCGAATAGAAAATTTTTAATTCGAAAAAAATTCGACACTATACATCTTAAAAATTATCATTTAAAAAAATTTCTTGTTGTAACTTGATATTTTCAGTATATTTTTTTAAACTAGTTTTGAATTTTGAAATAAAATCCAATAAATTAGATAATATAATAACTTTACTAATGCAATTCACCAAAAAAAACTTCACTTCCCTTCAATACTTTTTTATTTCTAAATTTAAATCTAAAATATTTTTCTAATTTTAAAACTGATTTATCGAAAATCCTTAGTAATAAATATAAATATTTTAAAAAAATCTGAAATTCCATAAAATCAGTGATCGCAAAATTAACAACTATTACAAATTAACAAACTGTTACCAGTTCAATATAACAGATTCTTCTTTTTCTTATTTCACTGGCTTTTTAACCCATAAAAACAATAATAAAATTATAAACTATAAATTTTACTATTCCACTCTGATTTACCATTCTTTCCTTCAGCCATTCTACCACTATTTGTTCCCCCATTCACATTCTCTCGGAGTGAATGAACAATCTGCTCCGTCTAAGTAAACCACCAACCACAAATTTTAAAGCGTTTAATTTTTCATTTAACCATCTGAATCAAATTTCATTGAATAATACGGTTTTCGTATCGAATTAGTGAATTTTCGAAGCTGTTAGCCCGATTCGGGTGAATTTGGTAACTATGCTTTAAACATTCTTGAAATTAACCAATATGTTAATTAAGAGATTGGCAATATTCTTGCAAAACTCCTTGAAGGCTTTTACAGAGGAAATAATCTTGCGCCTCAGAAATGGGAGCAAGTATTCATTTTTCGAAATGAAAATTCAACCACTGAAATTTCCTAACCAGATATCGTCTGAACGCTATCTGTCTCTTGGTCGCCGCCCAAAGTTCTCTTGGATTTACTTCCCAAAGATCTCTTGCATTTACTTCCCGCTGGTTCGAAGGTCGGGTCAGACGAACAACTTGAGTAGCGGCTTGAGCAGATGCAACTGCAGCTTCTGCAACGGCTGCGGTTGACGGAGTCGTTTTGGCACCTCGATGTTGACTCATCACATACTGGGGCTGAAGAAGGTCATGGCTGAATGGTTAAAGCGCCCAACTCATAATTGGTGGGGCTCGCGGGTTCAACTAAAAATGGATAATTGGTTTGTATTTTTGGATCTTGCATTGATTTTTCTTGAATTCAATCAAGTAAAAATTCCAAGATTATATGCTAATTCCTGCAGGACAATAATTCATCAACAAAGGATAAGTATCTGATTTTTGTTTTCTGAATGTAAATATTTTTCGAATTTACAAGTTTTTACTGTGTGTTTTGCTGTGTTTTTTCACTCTTCCTCTTAAATTTGGACACACAAAATGTGCCAAAGTGATTATCCAAGCTAACTCCTATTGAGATTCTTGTGCATGGGTACCTAGAATAATTTGCTTAAATATTGACACTCAACCTAGTTGGGAAGAGTTGATGCATACCCCTCCCACTTGTTCAAATTCAGGGATGGCCAGGATGGTGGACACGAGCCAACACTTTTTCAGATTCAGTAGGTTATATGCCACTTAAACCACCAGATGAAAACATGGTTTGACTTTTAAACGAGTTCGAGTTCACTAATTTTGAGCGAATTTGATCGCCTTGCCAAGCATGCCAAGACTCACACAGTTTGAACACGGCTTGGTGAATTTAATCAAACTTCACTAAGACCTGGTGGATTTGATCAAGGACTAGTGAGTTTGATCAAGACCTCAATTACTCTGCCAGTTTGACCATTTTGACAGACTTTGGTAGAACCATAAATTCGTGTTTAACTAACATTGGCCTAGGCCTATCAGTTTTTCTACTATATTCCCCAAGTCTGAGACATATTCTTACTCTTTAGCTTTTCTTCCCCAATTCTAGCTTATGTGACAATGCTGATGGTTTAAAATAAATAGATGGCCCACCAAGAACCATGAGCGTAACATTTCAGAGATCTGAATCCCAGGGGTATGTGATTGAAGACTACATATGACTGACGCGTAACATTTTAGAGATTTGCATCCCAGGGGTATGTGATTGAGGCAGTAAATTACAAAGGATGAGTAATTCGAATATCTTTATATGAATGATACAGTCCAATTATCTTTCAAACAATAATTATTGAAAGATATCTCGAGTGATATAAGCATAAGATCACTGTCAATGCGTCTCAAAAGTATAATTCAAGGGTGACAGATTGTAGAAGTGCCAGAGCCTATAATTTAAGAGTATTCTTTTCTTAATGTGTATTAAAAGTTTCACAGATTATTGAATAGACTATAAACCTATTTACACCTTAAGAATCAAGCCCAGTCCATGAAGATGGTCAGAACTTCCATGTCACGATATATTGTGACTTTGAAGCCAATTATTTGAGAAAAAAAGGATCTTGTATAGATAGGAAAGAGACATCTATAAGAATTAACAATGAATACAACTACTAAATCTCGAGATATTGGTGTTTGTGAGTTCTGCAAGTTCTAATATTGTCAAAGAGCATCTTTAACCATTGCATTACAATATCACACCTGCAATGGAGTACTCTAGATGTGCAGTTGACCTTCGCTATGCGGCTGACCTTGGCGGTGTTGGCTATATAGATAAACCAAAAGAATTTATCAAGAAAATGCCAATAAAAGCACCTCATTAAAATTTGAATAACATTATAGGTATATCTATAAAGGGAAAATAATTAATAATTTGTTGTTGAAATCTTTAAAATTTACAAATTGCATAACTTGCTCCATAACCATTTATTAAAAAAGAGTTCAAATTGAATATATATATATTTTTTAATTTTATGAGCAAAGCTCTACATGGTGGATAGATATTGTCCCTTTCATAAGTCGAATTAATAAACAATTATTTCACAACATGAACCTGTGGTTGGTGGCCTGTTGAAAAAAATAGCATCAAGCCAACTAAACTGCCTTGTCAAGTTTAAAAGGAAGTGCCAATAGTATGTACTCTATCCAGCAGTGTTGCAAAACTCAGCACACAGTATACAGCACTGTTGCCTCGTGCCTTCTCTGAGTTAAGTAGCTGACATTGAAATCTAACCATAGATTTGACGACAAAACTTCCATGAAGATTGATGCACCTATATGATGATAGATTTACTGTCGACTTCTTAAAAGAAGTGTTTACAACTTGCTTGACTTGGAGATTGATCTCGCCCAACTTGTGATTTGAACCCTAGAAAATGGCAAATGAAAATGGAGCCTAAACAAAACTGAACTTGATCCCTAAGGAAAAAAAAGGAAGGAAACAACAGATAAGAATGGAGCTTGAGCCCCACAGAAAACAACAGATGAAAAGGATCTCTATCCTTAGAGAACAACAAAAGAGAAAAGAAAGCATGCAGTAACCACCACTTTTTCAGATTCAGTAGGTTAGATGCCACTTAAAACACCAGTTGAAAACATGGTTTGACTTTTAAACGAGTTGAGTTTACTAATTTTGGTCGAATTTGATCGCCTTGCCAAGCATGCCAAGACTCAAACAGTTTGAACAAAGCTTGGTGAATTTAATCAAACTTCACTAGGACTTGGTGGATTTGATCAAGGACCAGTGAGTTTGATCAATACCTCAATTACTCTGCCAGTTTGACCATTTTGACAAACTTTGGTAGAACCATAAATTCGTGTTTAACTAACATTGGCCTAGGCCTATCGGTTTTTCTACTATATTCCCCCAAGTCTAAGACATATTATTACTCTTTAGCTTTTCTTCCCCAAGTCTAGCTTATGTGACAATGCTGATGGTTTAAAATAAATATATGGCCAACCAAGAATCATGAGCGAAACATTTCAGAGATCTGCATCCCAGGGGTATGTGATTGAAGACTACATATGGCTCAAGCAATAAACTACAAAGGATGATTCGAATATGTTTATATGAATGATACAATCCAATTATATTTCAAACAATAATTATTGAAAGATATCTTGAGTGATATAAGCATAAGATCAATGTCAATGCGTCTCAAAAGTATAATTCAAGGGTGACAGATTGTAGAAGTGCAAGAGCCTATAATTTAAGAGTATTCTTTTCTTAATGTGTATTAAAAGTTTCACACACTATTGTTATAGACTATAAATTTATTTACACCTTAAGAATCAAGCCCAGTCCATGAAGATTGTCAAACCTTCCATGTCACAATATATTGTGACTTTGAAGCCAATTATCTAAGAAAAAAATGACCTTGTATAGATACGGAAAAAACATTTATAAGAATTAACAATGAATACAATCACTAAATATTGAGATATTGGTGTTTGTGAGTTCTGCAAGTTCTAATATTGTCAAAGAACTTCATCTTTAACCATTGCATTACAATATCACACCTGCAATGGAATACTATAGCTATGCAGTTGACCTTAGCTATGCGTCTGACCTTGGCCGTGATGTCTATATAGAAAAACCAAAAGAATTTATCAAGAAAATGCCAATAAAAGCTAATGCTTCTATACGAGTTTGTTTCATGGTGCCTGTAGAACAGATAAAAATATAGAGCTAGGAGAAAAGGCATGTCTGCCATTGATTCAGTGAATTCTTGAAGTTTGAAACCAAGTTGTTTCTCATGGAATAAAATGTTTTCAATTGAACAAAGTTGCTAAAGGTTTGGCACTTTGGAAACAACATCAACCTGTGGTTGGTGGCCTGTTGAAGAAAATAGCATCAAGCCAACTAAATTGCCTTGTCAAGTTTAGAAAGAAGTGCCAACAGTATGTACCCTATCCAGCAGTGTTGCAAAACTCAGCACACAATATACAACACTGTTGCAGAACTCTCCAATTCCTCATGCCTTCTCTGAGTTAAGTAGCTGACATTGAAATCTAACCACAGATTTGATGACAAAACTTCCATGAAGAGTGATGCACCTATACGATGATAGATTTATTGCCCACTTCTCAAAAGAAGTGTTTACAACTTGCTTGACTTGTAGATTGAGCTGACCCGACTTGTGATTTGAACCCTATAAAATGGCAAATGAAAATGGAGCCGAAACAAAACTGAGCTTGATCCCTAGGGAAAAAAAACGAAGGAAACAACAAATAAGAATGGAGCTTGAGCCCCCCAGAAAACAGTAGATGAAAAGGAGCTCTAGCCTTAGACAATAGCAAAAGAGAAAAGAAAGCATGCAGTAACCACCAAGGATCATAGTAGCATATGTCACATCACATAATATTAACAAAGCTAGTCTTGGCAGAATCTTTGAAAAAATCACTATAATGCTACATAAAATTCAAATAAATGGTTCCTATATCCATCTTTTTCGGCCTGATATATAAAGGTGAAAGTGGCTGATCGAGGTGGATGTTGGTGGCCACCCACCTATCCCATTTGGACCACCACAATTTTCTCTTTCAGCTTTTTCAGTTTCCTAAATTGTAGCACAGTTTACTATTTTTAGCAGTTTTTCGGGTCCTGAACTTCCGGAGCCGTTTTGAGGCCCTAAACGACATTTTTTTGGGAAATATGGGGGAGACATGGGTCTGTGGACCGATGTTTCCCTTCCCAAAGTGGTAGTTCTCGGATAGATCTTTCTAACGAGCTATCATATGCGTCAAACGGAGATCGTATGCCAAAGTTACGACCCCGGGAAATTGATGTACCAATTTACCCAAAATGGGGCCCACAATTTGGCGTTTCATCTGCTAGGGCTAGGTTTTGGAATGTGAAGGGTTTTCCATTGTTTCTCAACAATAAATAGGCCTTCGAGCCTCATTGTAACACAGTTCGGAACAGTTCAAAGGCATGTCGCTGCCACATCTCTTCTCAGAGATAAGCTACCATCGCCCTAGCTGGTTTATTTTCAACTATGTTTGTACGCATATTTCAGTGTTTTCCATTAATGAAATGAAGTATTATTTCCGCTACATCTTTGTGTATATGGTTATCTCTGTATTTTGTTGCGTTCCTGTTTAAATCCGGATCAGTGGCCCCAATGAACGTTGAAGTTGGTTTTCTATACAACCACACCACACAACCATATAATTGAGAATATGTACTACAAATGTAGCTACAAATGTAGCTACAAATGAAAGAGTATGCACAATCGCAGAAGCAACTTATGTATGCAAAACATTACATCACTAATGAAATCAGTACCTAACAGAGATGAAATGCATATACATTTCAAGGATTACTGCCAAAACAGTGCGAAAACGATGCAGAGAAATCCTAAACAATGCTAAACCACAAACCCAAAAATACCTCTCAAATAAAGATGAACTTCAAAGCCTTTCAAATTAAACTGGACCTAAAAAACTGTAGCAGTTCACTGCTCTGAAACTGTAATGTATAAAAGCAAACTGTAATGTATAAAAGCAAAGACAAACTGTAACGTATCAAGCTAAAGACAGAGCTTTTAAAAAGACACTTGTAACACATGCAAAAAAATGTATAATACAAAAATATATTTCAAACATGTAAACTCCCGTGGGCCGACAATTTTACTACCTGCCTGCCTCTCATCCTTTTTGCATACCCAACGTCTTTACCTCTGTCTCTTTTTCATGTCCAACGTGTCTACCTCCTAGCTAACCAACTCACTTGCATCCACCCAAATGATTAATCTCCTTCTAGATTCTTTCTAAAACTGTCTTTCTACAATAACTGGTACTTTGGCCATTGTAGCCCGCTCCCATTGTTGAGAATCAAAAACCCTCACTCGTTGGTATGAGCACAAGCCTAAACCTCCTAAACCTTAGTGTCGCATGGTTCGAGTCCTGCTATGTCCAGCATGCCTTGGAGCTAGTATGCACCAAGGCAAATAACTCTTGGAAGAGCCTTATTGTGCAGGTTTGACTCCTGCCAATGGAAAATGGGTTGATATTGTCATTTGGCTAGGCATGATGCCAGCTTCTCGTGGAAAAGAAAGTAACCCATATTAGCTTGGCCCTCTCCACATTGGTTAACAAGGGTTGACCTGTGTCATTTCAATCAAGTTTCGGCAAAGCGCCTGAACTCTAGGAACTGAACTCTAGGAACTTTGAGAAAAGCATGACCTCTGCGAGGCAACACTCCGTTAGACCTAATTCCCTCCTAATTAGAACTAGCGTGTCGGTCTATCTCAAACAGATCTAGAGATAGACATGTGCTTCGGCTACACTACAAAGATTTCTCTTTCCTTTTTCTGGTATGCAAGAAAGCCCTCCGCCCAGGTAAGCTCGGATTACCTCAGAGCAGATTTATTGGATTTAGCACATTTACTGTCGTGAAGACGACGTATTTGTCTTGGGGGGAGCTCAGCAACTTGCGCGGCATTTAGGGTTACACTATAGCCTGTACAATGATTTGTCAGGCTTTAACCACGGCTTGCCTTCAATTCCATCTCTCCATTAGCAGAAACGCAATTCTAGCTGTTTTGTGATCCTAAGTTAGAAGAAGAAACGAAGGTGGGGAGATCCAAGAACTCATGAGTGTACCCAACTACTGAAAACATAAGGAAAAACGTAGGCAAATATGAAAATGAGAAGGCAAGCTCTCTGTTGGTGCCCAGGGTCAGTGTTACCTCTGAGAAATACAAGGTATATCCTCCTTCCCATGAGCCGCTCACGCCCTCCCAAGCGCTGGAACACCTGTTGCCACTACTTGTACTTCATGATTTTGTTTCTATTAGAACTTCTGTAATAACTATGGTCTTTCCTGAAAAACCTGAAACTTAGCTCCCTGAAACACCTGAAACATTTGCGAACATGCGCGGGTGGATGAACAATGTGTTTACTAACCTAAATCTACAATGTGTTTGTTAACCTAAATGAAAATAGAGGGCAGTGGAATGAAGACATGTCGACTGTTGTAAACAATCGTTTTAACTAATGATGACAAGTGTAAGGGTGTTGTCAACGAACGATGACAAGTGTAAGGGTGCTGCGTTTATGCAACGTCCACACGCCAATTTTGAAACTTAGGATAAATTAAGTTGCCCACACTAAAATAACATCAGGGCAAGTGATGCGGGCAATAAGAGGGTAAATAGCAAACTTTGGCTAAAATTTTCTTACAGAGAAACTGCCTAGCATAAACTTTGGTTAAAGAGTAAATAACCGATACAAATTTACGGTCAACATGTGAATTAATAGCCAGTCAACTACCGATCGAACGCTAATAGTACCTGCCCTACCATAGGCAGGGACTAATAAGGGATACCTTTACCTTATCAATTTTTAAATATTTATTAAAACCATGTGTAATAGCTTTCCGAGTAGTTTTACATTTGTTACCATACCAGGGTTGGAAATTGGGTGGGTGTAAGATTATTATGGTCTCTAGTGTTAGTGGCAATGCAAATTTGGACATACAATAATTTGTTAACATAGAGGGAAATCTATTTTGGACATTGAGGGATGATTTAAGACATTTTTAGAATGAATTTGTGTATGGTGTAAAAGGATAAAATGTGGGAAAATAAATTAGCATTCTAAGCATATAATTTCGTTTGTGTATAACTATATGAATTTTGAGTCTTTATAGTAATAGTATGTTATTTTTCACACAAACTATAATGCATATGTTTTTTTTAGTGTTAATTGTGAGTACCTAAGTGATGAATTTTGTTACAAAAATTCATAGAGTTATAAGGAACACATTATTCTGGAGCACAACTATTTAAAAAAAAATTATAATCTTAAACTTATATATTATATATATTTTAAATTACGAAAATCATTGTCATTGAAACTAGAAGATTTTATGTTAAGAATATGTAAAAGGGTTTTAATATTGTTAAACATTTTCTTTTTTCGGGACTATGGGTATCAATCTCTACTATTGCACCATATACTTTTATTTTTCAAATTGTTAATGCAAAAGAAGTTATAGCTAAAATAAAATAGGGACATATTTTAAGATTTTGACATATTTCAACACAAAGATATATTGAAAATATCACAAGGGCTTCACTTAAGGAACCTTTGATATAGCATGTGCATTCGTGTCATACTAAACAATACCCTTAATTTGACTACATATTGAAAAATACCTCTAAAAATCACTTTATTTAACCCCCTACCAATACGAACCCAATATACATTCACAATTAAAAAACCCCTATTTTAACTAAATATTCTAGGTATCCATTTTTTCATTAACATTTTTTATACCCCTTTATATTTTTTCGTAAACGTTGAGCTCCATTTTATATATAAAACATATAAAAACCCTTTAACCCCTTTTATATGCTCAATATATTATGCCATTTTTTCCTCGATATACATCTCTCAATATGAACATGTGGTATGGTATTTCTCCTGTAGTGAAGGCCCTGTGAAAAATACTAAAAATATTAATTATTTTTTTAAAAATTAGATATATAGAATATGCATAATTTACTTTATATGTTTCTAGCTTCATGGACAACAAATTTGTCTATCATATAAAAAAATAATGTTGAAGATAGAGATATAGAGAGGTTTTTATTAAATGGAGGTTTTCATGTATTTTTAACCCAAACTACCATGTTTTCCATGTAGAACCTATACCGAAAGCAACCAACTCTATAAGAACCTAAGCTTTTGAAAAAAAAAAAAAAATCAAAAGAGTTTGTTTGTACTATAAAAGCGCACACACACAAGCACACTCTAGAAATGTGCATGTGTTCCTAGATCTAGGAAAATTTGCACACTCCTATAGAGGGGAAAGGGTTGATGGAGGTAGGAAGAGGGGTGTGGAAGAGTGAGATATGGAGATGAAGAGGGGAGAAAAAGAGAATGAGGGAGACATGGACGAAGAAAGAAAGAGTAGGGGATAGTAGGGAAGGGAGAGAGAGGAAGAGGGTCAAAGAGGGAAGGAAGTTGAGAGAGAGGGAGGGAGGGACATAGTGAGAGAGGGAAGGGGAGTGCAAGAGAGAGAGGAGCAGGTGGAAATGAGGAAGAGAGAGAATGAATATGATGGAGAGGGAGGAAGGATTAGAGAGAAGGGGGAAAGCTTTATAAAGGGAGGGAATAAGAGTGGGGAATACAAGGGTAATAAGAGTGGGGAATACAAGGGAAAGAGAGGGAGAGGGAGAAATGGTGTATGTGTGTGAAATAGAAGGAGGGGGTAGGGGCAAGGGGAATACAAGGGTATATATGAGACAGAGAAAGTGAGGTGGGAGGAGAGAGAGGGGGAGGGGGAGAGAGGAAGTGGGAGAGAGAAAAAGAGAGGTGGAAAGTTGTAGAGAGAGAGATAAATGGAGGTAGAGAGAGGTAATTAGGGAGGGAGAGCAAGCTAAATAGAGAAAGTGAGAGATAGCTAAGAGAGAAAAACATGAGGAAGTGGAGAGATAGGGGGAATGAGGGGGTGAGATAGTGAGAGAGACAACGCTGAGAGGGGTGTTTTTGTTGTGATGGGGGTATTGAGGGAGGAAGATAGGGAAAGGTGGGGAAGAGAGAGAGTGATGAAAGAGAGAATGGTAGATGGATGGAGATAAATAGTGGGGAAGGAAGAGAGAGGAAGAGGGTTGAAGAGGGAATAAAGTTGAGAGAGAGGGAGGGAGGGACATATTGAGAGAGGAAAAGTGAGGGTAAGAGAGAGAGGAGTGCTGGAAATGAGGGAGAGAGAGAAAAAGAATGTGATGGAGAGGGAGGAAGTTCAGATAGAGGGGGAAATGGATAGAAAGGGAGGGAATAAGAGCAGGGAAGATGGAGAGAGATAGAGAGGGAGAAATGGTGTGTGTGTGTGTGTGTATGTGTGAAAGAGAGAGTAATAAATAGGGGAAGGAGAAAGAATGAGAGTGATGGAAGTAGAGAGGGAGGGAGAAAGAGAGACAATGGGGGATCTATGAGAGTGAGAGATGGCATGGGGATAGGAAGAAAAAGAGGGAGTGAGAGGAAGAGAGTGAGAGGGAGAGAGAGGTAGAGAAGGAGGAAGAGAGAGGAAAGAAAAAAGAAATGAAGGTAGATAAAAAGGAATGGAGAGAGAAGAGAGGGGAGAGAGAAGGGGAGGAAGATAAAAATTGAAAGAGTAGGAGGGAGAGTTAATAGGGGGGAGATATAGAGAGGGAGACAGGGAAATACAAGAGGAGGAAGAGATAGAGAGGGAGGGAGGGAGAGAGTAGTGGTAAAATAAAGAGGGAGTGAGAGAGAGGGGGAGGAAGGTTGAGACAATGCTAGAGGGATTTTATATGAATGAGGGACCAAGGAAAGGAGGGAGGCATACAAAAAGTGAAGAGAGGAGAGGGAGGAACGTGGAGAGAGATGGAGTGAAGGAGGTAATGGTAGAGCGAGAGAGAGAGAGAGAGAGAGAGAGAGAGAGAGAGAGAGAGAGAGAGAGAGGGGGGGGGGGGGGGGGGGAG
>APFE031622979.1:389140-466892 GCA_000404065.3 Pinus taeda
AGAGAGAGAGAGAGAGAGAGAGAAGGGGATGGGGTGAGGGAGAGAGAGTATAGAGTGCGAGAGAGAGATGGAGTATGGGGTGTGGAAGAGTGAGATAGATGGAGAGAAAACCATTGAGAGAGATGATGCCATTTCAAAGAGATAGGGTGGTTTGCTAGAGTTGATTCCACTTCTTTTTTTTTTAATGGATTTTTTAACCATTTTTAACTTGTTAGCAAAACGGATTCCAAAAATGGCCTCCATAGTTATTCCCTATATAACATAAGCCTTGAAAATTGTGTATGCCTTATAAGAAAACAATAAATCCAATATAAAAAGACTTAGTGAAAGTATATAAAACCACCATCTTGCATTATTTCAGTATTATGAAAGAAATATCAATAGTTAGGGAAGGTGGACACTCCAAAAACCATTGTTGGCATCTGTTGAACACTAAGACTCGGAGAGAAAGAAGTAGTTTTCTTAGTTTAAATCTAGTTCAGTCTTTTATAGTCGTGACTAATACAAAAAATGATATTGTAATAGGGTGTTGGAAGATTTTCCTTGCATATTAATAATGGCCAAAGAGGAATCCAAAGTTCTGGACATATCTTTGTTTCCACCAAATCCCAGAGTTGAATCCTTCATGGTAAAAGTGAATGCCCATAACATGGATAAATTACAACCATACATAAAATGTGGGAACTAAAATAAGTGATCAATCCAAGGAATTTGTACTCATTCCATGATGTTATAGAGGCTTTCAATCATTAGGAAAGCAAACGAGCCAGAGGAAACATTGTCATTTTGCCTATCGATGAACAAGAGAGTTGTGTAAGATTAAATGTTTTGTCTAAGTTTTGAGGTTGTTCTAGACATATAAATAGGATTGTGGGATTTTGAATTAGTTGTATAGGATTGTATTTTTGTTTGAGAGGACTTAAATTTAAACTTATTTAAATGTTGGATCTATTAAGAGTAAGAGAGACTATTTTTTATGAGGTTTATAATAGATTTAAATGAATTTATTTACAAAACTAGAATTTATTTATTCAGAATTTACTTTGAATATTTTTATTGTTATTATTATTAGTAGTAGTAGTAATTCAATACATTTTTTATATTTGTTCAGAATTTTATGAATATTTACTGTTTGTCAAGATGTCTGAGTTCTCCATAGATTACTTTAGGCTTGACCCGTGGCTTGAGGAACTGTGTACTAGGGGCATTTAAGCCATAAAAATCACATGAGGATCACACTTGGCTTGAGCCGCACGAGCCTTAACATGGTTGGATTTTTTCCCATGGAGTTTTAGACCGGTGACCTTCACATCATGGAGTGACTTAATAATACACTTCATCATCGTCTATTCTACACCACGTTGGAAGATTATTGTTGTTGTTGTTATTATTATTATCATTATTCAATACAATTTTTATATACATGAATTGTAGCTTTTAATTTAAAAAATCTTTTTATTTTTTAAATGTGGATTATTTTATATGATTTTTTATATGGAGTAATAATATTTATATAGGATGATTGTATTCATATATATTAAAAAAAAATTATTTATATTTATAATTATTTTTGTAAGTTAATTTATATTGCCTCAAACTATATATCGTATTACAACATATCATCTATCACAAAGTAGCACAATACAACAAACTTTATTTACTGCGTTCCTAATGTGAGATCGCATTATTGATTATGGACTTTTCTATTTTTCCTTTTCTTTTATGAACGCCAAGGTTCTACCATATTTTTGTTTCCTTGTTGCGATTGATTGATCTAACTCGTGGGTATGAGTTTTCCCACTCATTGCAAAAGCCACAACCATGGGTGAGTCTCTTTGCTTTTCATTTAAAGGATGAGTCTCCTCCACTATGGGATGAGATGGTGCCTCTAGTGGTTGAGCTATGTTTGGATGATTTGATCTGGTGGTAGATGTCTTCTGTTGTTGTGGGTTGTCCTACATTTGACATGAAATATTCTTGGGCCCTTTTCCCCTCTTCGAATCTTTCCATACATGACTCATTTTCTTTGAATCCTAGGCAGGAAGGACCTTTGGAAAAAGGGGCATGCATTTTGAATATGAGCAAGTCGTTGACGAATCTTGGAGCATAAAGCAATATTTTCATAATCCAACAGTTATGTAAAAACCTTACCTCTCCACTTGAATAGAATTTTATCTTGCAACCCTTTACTTAGGTCCACTTCAACATAGACGCGAATAGATGTGATCATTCCTTTTGAAATCCTTTCAGTGTCTATTTTGATGAAGCAACCTATTAAATTTTCTACATCTTCTAAGAAATGCCAATCTATCAATTGGATGGGAAAATTGGGAATCATTATCTGTACTAGTGCTAGAGACGTCATGGAAAGAGCATTAAAATTAGAGAACCATGGTTGCATTGAGAGGCCAAAATGACCCCAAAACTAGGGTCCATAGTTAAAAACCTTCTGCTAGTCCTTTAATTTTTTTAAGAACACCACAAAGAATTCTTTTGAGCAGAATGACAACTTTGTGTTATGTGACCAATTTTGATGTACCTATTCCCAAAGAGAAAATGTTGAAGGCTAAAATCCATTAAAATAAAAAATAATCATCTGTCACTCATAATCTATAGCTATGAAGTGGGTTAAATTATTTTTCACTTCAAGAGATGTTGTAACCTTTGTTTGATCCACAACAAATGTTGGCCTTGAAAAATATTTGGGGTTTGAAGATGCGTGTATTAACTTTAGGACTTCCTTAAAAGTATTATGTTGGGAGGAGGAAAGAGTCTCCCATCCTTCAGCTCCACCTCTCAATCTAACAATTAGATAAATATAGGCATCCTTGGATATGCCATATTCTTTGAGGTATTTTCAGGTCTTGAAGCTACCATTCACCATATACAAGCCAAAAAATTCCAAAGGATATTCCCAATCGATCTTGGATTTGGGTGATGACTGAAGAGATGATATCTTAGGATTGGAACAACATACAAAAGGAATCCCCTAAGAATGGTCATACAAGATTAGAAATTTCACCATATCTAGGATAAACCCTCATCTCAGCTACATAAAATATTATGAAGATAATAATGACTTGTATGATTGGCTAGATCTTGAAGTTGGAAAATTTTATTTAGACCTTCATGAGAAAGAAAACTAATACAAACTAAAGGTGTTTATTTTTTGAATTGAATCCCCATGGTGTGCCTCCTATTCAGATCCTCTGTCATGTAGGCATCTAAAATTGTCTTCTTGGCCATCGCTGAGAGCTTGCTGCACTGCCCAATTGTGATGGAATCACTAGTAGTGATAGGGTGTTGAGTGGAAATAGGCTTGATATTTGAATGCACTGCATGACCTGTGACTAATTCCATAATCACCGTCTGTTTAGGAATCTGAGTCTTTATAATTTCTGTTCTCTCTGCTACAACAATGGTCTCATGGTTTTAATCCAATATAGCTAATATTATATTTATTTCTATTGTTAATTCGGTGATGGCCACTATGCCTCCTTTGTGGTTACACCCTATAACGCTTGTCTCTGCAAACTTTGATCTAGTACTTTGCGTTTTTGTGACAATTATATGTTATACAATAGATGTACAATATAAGAGGGCGTGTTTTTCATATTCAATACATAGTGATACAAAAGTGTTTTGGAAATTATACAATGTTAAGTTTGGCTTTGAGTTACGGAGCTCATGAAAATTTATTTTTATTTTAGAAATGTTTACATTATTCTTTACACTAGTCAATATAAATTAATACTTTTTATTTTCAAGATTGGGTTGACCATCTCATTCTAATATCCTAATTTTGGTTTTAACCTTTTATCACACAAAAAATTCCTAGAATTTTGATCTAATGTTATTTTTAATATTATTCTTATCCTACAAAATGTAGTATCCTTGTGACCCCCTGGTGGTCTATTGAAGAATAGGCATTCTTATACCATTCCAAGGTGGTTTTGATTAGATTTTCATGCAATTTTAGGAATTCTCTTGTCTTCCATGTTGTTTAACCTCTTATTATATATTAAATATCTAGTCATCGTTATGTTCCCAATGTGGGAAAGAATTGGTTCAATGAAGAGGATAGGATAGCATACATATTTCCTAATTTTGAGATTATAGGTTATAAATTGATTGTGGATATACTCTACCTTTTTCTGTGATTCTCTAGAGATACTACATCCTCAAACTTCACATTCATAAAAAATAGGGGTAATGATAGTCTCAAAGAGGATCTTTCTTTTTCATTTTTCATGTCCATAATAAGTTTTTCATCCTCCATTTATCCCTTACTCAATGCCATAATTTTAATAGAGTTAGAAATAAATATCAATTCCTAAATATTTTTATGAAGGAACTTCCTCCAAATTGTTATCATGTATGAAAATATCATACCTGATTTGAATTTAATTATCATGAACTTTTATTTTAATTATCATGAATTTAATTAGCTACTTGCGAGGAACGGAAGGACTCCTAACGAAAAGAATAATATCGTTAGCCTAGAAAATAAGAGAAATGACTATATCAATGAGATTTGGGCCAACACAACCTATTTCTTATAAACACTCTTCTAAATCATCAATGTATATGCCTAACAGGGTAAGGGACAAGAAACATCCTTGCCTGACTTTGAAATTACAGTGAATTTTTTATTATTATGCCTTAGTTGTCCTAAACATGGAATTAACATTCTCATCCAACCTTGTCACAATAGCCCTTAACTCAAAATGAATATTTATCTCTTCCAAAGGTTTTTCTTTGGAACAATATCAAAATATTTTCTAAACACAATGAAATGACATAGGAGATTGATTTTATCATTACAAAATTTCTTTACAATGATTATAATTGTAACAAGGTGTTCCAAATTTTATTAATCTCTCTTAAACCTAGATTGGCCATTAGCTCTTTTCTTGTGGATTTCTAGCCATAAGCTAATCTTCATTCGCACAATAAATTTCTACAACTTGGCTAAATTGGAGCTAATCATACTATGGTCCTATAATTATAGTGAATTATTTTATCCCCACCATTAAAAAATGGCACAATTTTATAGTGAATTATTTTATACCCGCTATTAAACACTAGTGCAATGACACTTTATGTCCATGTTTTATGGTAGATTTACATCACCACGAGTTGTAGGAGGTTATGTATGTGAAGGCTGAGGATAGTTCATCCAATTTTAAAATTTTAGCCCTGTATCCTTCATTATATTTGATTTTCCTAGTTGCAAAGCACTCAAATTCAAACTCTATGTCTTCTAGAGAAAATATTTCATCCTTTATAGGAATGTTCAAAATAGTTTGCATGGTGTTAGGGATTCGTAAATATTTTTAAGTTAAGAATACCATTAACTTAAAGGATTCATGTTCTTTTCTTTATTTTTATGAATTAGAATTTCCATTGAAATATTTTCAGGATCAAGTATAAATATTTGCAATAGCTGCTCTTCCTTTCTATTTGTATGGTATCGTTTTTCCTTTTAATAAGGGGTTTGTATATATGTATCTTATCAATTTTTAATTACTTATTAGCATCCATAACATCGTTAATTCTAATAGTTTTACATTTATTGCCATACAGAGTTGGATATTGGTTGGGATTAGGATATTCATAGTCTCCCATGATGTGTTAGTGACAATGGAAACTTGGATGCACAAAACTTTGTTAACATAGAGGGATGATTTGAGGTGTTTTCACATTGAATTTGAGTATGGTGTAAAAGGATAAAATGTACGAAAATAAATTAGCATTGTAAGCATATAATTTTGAATTATATAAATTATGTATAACTATATCAATTGAGTTTTTTCTAATAGTAGTATGTTATTTTCACACAAAAAATAGTACATATGCTTTTCCTAGTGCTAATTTTGAGTACTTATGTGATGAATTTTGCTACAATAATTCATCAAATTTGAAAGAACACATTGTTCCTATGCACAATTATTTTTGGAAAGTTATAATCTTACATTTATATATTATATAATTTCAAGATATAAAAGTATTATATCCTTGAATTATAAGACCTTCTCCTAACAATATGTAAAGGGTTCACCATATAATTAATTTAAAATAGCTTAATCACAAAGAAGTTTATAGCTAAAATAAAATAGAGACATCTTTTCTGAATTGACATATTTCAACACAAATATATATTTAAAATACTAAACAATATTAATTATTTTTAAAAAATTAGATATCTGGAATCTGCAGTGAACTTTATGTGTTTAAAGCTTCATGGACAACAAATATTTCTATCTAATAAAAAATAATGTTGAAGATAGATATATTAGAGGTTTCTTGAAAACAAAGTTTTTTGTGTATTTGCAGCCCAACCCATGAAGTTTTTCATCTAGAACCTATATTCAAAGAAACCAACTCAAGAAGCAAGTAATCTTCCCACCAAAAAGATGTGAATGCAAAAGAGTGTGCATGTATTTTAAAAGCACACAAACTCTAGGAATTTTCACGTGTTCCTAGATCTAGGAAAATCTACATGCTTTTATAGAGCTAGAGGGGTTGATGGAAGGAGAGAGAGAAGCGTGGAAGAGGGAGGAACGAGAGAGGGCAAGAGACAGGGAGAAAGAGAGAGATGGATAGAGTCGGGAATATTCGGGAAGGGAAAAAGAGGAAGATATGGGGAGAGTGAGTTGTGATAGATAGAGTGGGTGAGAGAGATTTGTGGGAGACATAGGAGGAGAGAGGGAAGGAAGGTGAGTGAGAGGAAGGGAGGGAAAGTGTAAGAGAGGGGAAAGGAGGGGAAGAGAGAGATAGGAGTGTGTGGAAATGAGGGAGAGAAATAAAGAGTGTGGTGGAAATGGAGGAAGGTTTAGAGAGATAGGGGAAGTGACAATGAGGGAGGGAATAAGAGTGGGGAATATGGAGAGAGAGGGAAAGGGATACATGGAGAGAGAGGGGGGGCAAGGGGGTAGGGGGAAAGGGCGATAGAAGGGTAGATGTGTGAGAGAGAGAGAGTAGGAGAGAGAAAAAGAGAGGTGGAAATTGAGACAAAGAGAGATAAATGAAGGTAGATAGAGATAGTAAGAGAGGGAGATATAGGTAAAGAGAGAAAGGAAGAGATAGGGGAGAGAGAAAGACCAATGGAAGGGGAAGAGAGGGAGTGAGGGGGAGGGAGACAGTGTGAGAGAGACATAGATAGGAGTGGTGGGGTTGTTTTGATGGAGGGATTAAGTGAGGAATATAGAGAGAGGTGGTGAAGAGAGAGATGGGGGTGAAGGAGAGAGTGGTATATGGGTGGAGAGAGATAGAGAAAGGGAAAGAGGGGGAAGGATAGATAGGTATAGAGATTTGTGTGAGACAAAGATGAGGGGAGAGAAGGGCATGGTGATAGAGAATGGCATGGAGGGTGGGAAAAAATGAGAGAGGAAGTAGGAAGGGATAGATGTAGAGAGAGAGTGTGTGTGGGGCTTGTTACCACTCAAACTAGCAGGGGTCCTAGAAGGGGATCCTAGAGTGGAAATTTCTAGGTCAAGGGAAACAATGGGGAAATAGCCCATTTTCGTCTCAGCTAAATCTCCCTACTCTTCATGGACTTTCACCAATGAGAGGAGACTGGTATATAGATAAATGGGTAAATGAAGGCAGAATAGTGATTCTTGAAGGGGCTTATTCACACGAGAAGCTCAATATATGGCTTGGTTTCCCAATAGGGAATATGAAAGGCTCTCTAAGAAGGGCCAAGAGGGTCTTAGGGGCTAGGTTTTGGGAATGAGACTTCTTGAGGAGGGACCTTAGTCCTAAAACACCTTATGAAGAATTTAATGTAAATGCGTCTAATCTACCATGAGAAATATCATAGGATGTTATTTCTAATGAGAAAATGAGCATGCAATGCATCCTACCCTAACATGCACATGATGAAGTTAATATTAAGTGTAATCATAAACCCAATGCAACCAACATATCATCAACCCAATATAAATATGCTTGCCTATATGATTACTCGTGTAACAAATCCCAAAGTGAATGCAAGCCCAAACATATGGAGGATGTTGTGAGCTAGAGGTGGAAAAATAGGGTTTCCATATGAGGAAAGAGGAATCACTAAGAGAAGGAACATGAGTCAATATAGAAATGTGGAGCCTTCACTCTAAGTACACAATGGTGGAATGAATGATTATCTTTAAGAAATCATTATCACAATCATTACTCATAATAGTGTGCCTTGTAGTTTCCCCAAGGTTGTGATGAGAGGGGAACAAAGGGTAAGGGAAAGAAGGAGTGCAACAGATAGGTTCCTCAAGGTGATGGTCACATTGGAGAGGGGAGGTCATGGAGTGATAAAAACCCTGAGGGTGTCTCCAAGGAGCTAAATTATAATCAATGGCAGGCTCTTCCTTGAAACTATACTTGGAAGGGCGAAAGGGATCACGTTCACTTGAGATCATATGACAAGGGGTGAGGGAATCACTTGATGAAGACTCAATATGATGAATAATATAACATGTCAAAGTGGAAGGTGAAGTCTAAATGGGATCCTTTTCCTAAAAATCCAATTCTAGAGGCTCAATTGATTTGAATATACTCTCAAAATCATAACGAAGGTAGGTATGAGCAAGGGACTTATCAATCCTATCATTGTTGGTATCAAATATAGGGTCCTCCCAAAAAGGAGAATCATTCATCTCCAATTTCTCTCTCTAATGCAAGGGAAAATGATAATTCTCCTTCCCAAGTGTATCGATGGATATCTCATCATAAAAAATACCCAAGCAGAATGTAGGACCACTCTCAACCTCATCCTCCTTATCAATGTCATAAATGGGAGCACAGTCAAATTAAGGACCAACAATTTCCCATTTCTCCTTTTCAGTATGGAAATAATTTCCAATTTCATTTTCCAAGGGGCTAATGGGATCACTGTCCTTAAGGTTCTCAAAAGGAGAATCATCAGGAGTACTATCCTTGAGAAATATAAGGTTAGTCTTTACTTCACTTTCCATACACTCATTCTTTCCTACACACATGTTTTTAGAATCATATTTTTCATTGTGCAAACCCAAAGATGACTTGTCTTCCTACTTGTTACTTAGATTCTCAATGTCTTGATGATGCTCGATGAAGGCTCCCTCTTGGATGCTTAATGCAAGGCAGACTTGAAAGTGTTTAAGAAAGTGTTGACAGTGTTGGACCTGCCAACATGTCAGGGGATCTCCCTGGTAAGAAGTCTCAATTAGACCTCAAACCATTTGGTGTAGCCATCCTAGTAGTGGGTCATATGGTATCGCCTTGACCATGGTTTTGAACAGAGGCAAGTAAGATGTCCCTTGTTGTAGCAAGGGAGTAACATATGCGGTAATCCAAGGAAGGTGCATGAGTAGTTCTAACACACGGAGGGTGAGGTGAGTGCGCCCCTTGGAAACCTGTGAAAGCAAGTAGTTAAGAAGGGAACAGATGAGCTAAGATGCATCACAACATGGAAGGAAAGTAAGCTAGCAATCCAAAGTGATGGTTAAACCAGCATCACATTTCAGTACGATTCATACATACATATATAGAAAATAGTTACACATGCATGTGTAAGAAAATAGATACATATATCATTTAGAGTAACAGATAGCTGAAATACAATATGACATATGCATGAAACGTGTTGGCTCTGTTATATTAATAATTGTAAGTTCCAGTCATATAATACAACCATTATCAACCACTAGTTCTAACAGCAGAACGTTACAGTCACTACCGCTTGCTCCTCCAAAGAGATATACTAGCTCTGAGCAGTCGAGAAGACAAAGCTCATTACAATACTATCCAAGATTTCTTTAAGATACACTTATTGGAAGCTTGGCTAGCCAAAATCCTTTACAATGAGTTATGAGGGACTATTAATAGCAAAGGGTGGCGTGGTCCTTGACATTCCCCTTTTTGATAGTTCATCTACCCTCATGACTCTTCATCTACTCTATGACTATTACATCCAACTATTGAAGCTTGAACTTACACTTGACAAGACATTACATACAATCTACACATGTACCCGTGTGATACAAAATAGGCTTGAGCAAGCCATGCAAGACATCACTAAGACTCTGACAACTGTGGGAAGACCAACTCTTCGACATCCCCATGGTGGTTGACAGTGGTGAACTGATGCTAACCTCGGTAGTCTGTGATGGTGTCCGTGTACTCTATGGTGACATCTTTCTAGAAACGAGATCTTGCCTCCATGGCATTTGGGTACACTACTCGAGCTCCTCTATCTAGCTCGTTGGATAAGATGTGCATTATTGTCTTGAATGCGACTGAACTAGCGACATACTGATGCATGGTTTCTTCACTGATCCCCATGTCTGGGCTGGTGGCTATGTGCATCAACTCGTCAAAGTACGAGTAAAGCTCTAGTCAGACCTATGCCTTTCTCTTTACACACAACAATATCCATACTCCTGAATACCTGTGCATGGGAAGCCTGTAGACTAGTAATGAGCCGTGGGAGATCTCCATAGTTCTGAATCTGACTCTAGATGCGTGTCTTTAGCTTGACCGCTCTGGGCTTCATCGTATGGGGCAAGTGTAATGGGTCTCCCTTGTATCTCATTGTCCATGTTTGCATGTAATCAACAACAACATGCACATTCGACAAGATACGTGCTCTCCTAGCACATCGTTGCTGCCAACCATTGAGATGGAAAACTGCCTTATGCACAATACCAAACTTGGAATACAACGCCCACATGATTGTGTCAAGGAACAATACTTCATCCAATATTTCCTTCTTCAACTCTACTGGGGCAGATGATGTAACCAGTTCTCCTCCCAACCTGGCCGTCTATAACTCTTTAGCCATTCGCTCGTTCTCTGCTTTCAGGAAGCGAACACTTGAGCTAGTGGCTTTTACATATGCTCTGGTAACATTGACAAATTCTATTGTATGCTTACGCATGTCATACACGATCACTCATTCCTTAAACTAAACAATAGATGTGTGATCCTCTGAAGTCGACACTCTATGATATTTCACAACTCTATGTTGGGACTCATCGAATTTTAGTGTCTCCTTGGATTTCAGTGTCTCCTTGGTCACTTTGGACTTGCTTCACTTCTGGATCCAGTGAAGCTGGTGGGTCGACCTCTTGGTGGTGAGGGATGAGGTCGATGTCTTGCTCTAACTCCTGTTGCTCCATGTTCGTATCCATCTGCTCAAGTGCTTCTTCAATCTCTTGAGAAAATTCCTTCTCCTACTATGGCTCACTCTGTCTGCTTGGTGCCACTTGTTTGGATGACTCGACTACCTATATGGGCACAGTTTCATCTATCTATACATGTTGCACCCCCTATTGTACCTATTCCTGTTGTGCTTCCTTCTCTTGTCAGTGCAACTCTTGTTCCTTCCAGAGTTTCTCCTTCAACTCATGCAACTCCTTCTATGTTTCCTCCATTCTTCATTTTTCTATTTGCCTTTGCATGTTCCTCTTGTCACATTGTTTCCTCTTCACTTGATCCAGGTTCAGGTGTGACAAAAGACCCTTCCAAGACCATTTACTTTCGTGATGTGTTAAACTGCATATTTAAAAGAACATAAGTGAATACATATGCATGTTGTAAAGAAGAGGATCATGTGAATCATCAACACATGAAAACATAAGCCATTGATAACCAAGTTTGTCCAGGAGGGACTATGTCTTCGGGTACCAGTGCCAAGATGGTGTAGGTTACTGCATTAAGTGATGTCAATAGTGATGATGTACATAAGAGATGATGCCATTATCATACAAGGAAAATGCCCTCACGTAGGAGTGGCTCCAAGATATGTTCCACTAAAGAAACTCTCAGTCAAAAGGACTTCTATCAGTATGACATGAACTCATGCATGATGATCATGAGCATTCCGCCAACATGGCATAAAATGGATCTCAATGCAAAAATACATGACGAAAACATGAGTATCCCATCAACATACAACAAAGGGATCTCAAAACACAACATGACGAATCATGACAACAAGTACATCACACATATGATTCTGCATCACATCAAGCAGGAATCATGAAAACGAGTAAGAAACAAAATCCCACATAAAGCATCAAACAGGGATTTGTGCAGCACAATTCATAGTAAAAGATGTACACGAACACACTCCATATACCTCACATCCATTGGCCATATGAAGAAGTCGATGTCAAACTGCGAAGTTGTTTGGATCATCGATTTCACGACATCGAATCGCATGGAAATGACTGCTCGCACATAAACGCTGACACTTGCACTCCACTTAGAAAAGTGGCCGAAAAACAGAATGAGAAAATGGAAAAATCTTAACACACCATCAGATTTGTGGCGTCGAATAGTGCAAAATCAACCGTCAAATTTCTGAATTCTGAGAGAGTGAGAATCTGGGGCTCAAGGAATCTTTTAGATTCCTCAAAGATTCCCTCCTCCGGGTTCTCTACAAATCGGTTGCTCAGATCAGGAAAATGACTGTGCCATTAGGTTCATGTCACTGAGAGGTGTAAGATCGATGTAAAGTTTGTCCAATTTGGACACTGCAAAAATTTCACCCTCTTGGAAATCTTGCTCAGTCATGGTTCCACCTACATAAAAATTAATTAAAAAGAATTAGTCTCGAATTTTATGCCCGCTCTTGGTTCCTCCATCCTAGGCGAACTGACAAAATGGGCATTTATATAAATTTTTCTGGGCAGATTAAACAAGGAATGTCGTTTAGGTGGCTTGGTATGATGTCCAAGTTATAAGGAGGAGATTGGGTGGTTAAACCCCAACCCCTCCATTTTAATACATTTCTTGTTTAAAAAAAACTGCATTACAGTTTTTGTTGGGGGTTGGGTTTGCATTGGGTGGCCTACCCCATAACCCCCGCAACAAATGTCGTGCGTTAATTTTTTTTTGAACGGTTGCATTAGTGGCGCGTGGTTGGGGTATTAAAAGGTTGGTACATATCATATGGATTCAACGAGGGTTTGTTGTGACATTGGGCCACCGCACACTGGCAGGCTAGTCCACATGGCTGGCATGGGCTCGATACCCATCTGCCTCCCATTAATGCGCATGGTGTATAGATACGATGAGGTGTTGGGTGGTGGGGGTGGTGGCCCACCACCTCCTTTATATTTTTTTTAAATAATAAGGCCATTTCAAAATTTTCGAAAATTGGGCGAAGGAGACATTTTATCGAGGTGAAAATTTTGCCTAGAATTTGGCTGGAGTTGGCTGGATTCCATCCGTCAAAAAATTCTAAATTGTGTCTCCATTAACCTGCCTAGTGAGCAAAAGTCAACCAAAACTTTGACTGCCCCTATCTTACTCATCCGGACTCGGATTGACAAACCATTCACACCACCACAATCACGACAACAAGATATTTAACATGAACTTAGTTCGAGCATAATCCAAACGCTTTTATTTTTGAGCATTCATAAGCCCTCTTTGTCTTGTGTGTGTCTCTGGAGCCACTTGGATCAATCCGCCCCACTAAGGAGCTTTTCATCCTCCAAAAGCATGAAAAATAACCTGCAACTTCTCTGTACCTTGTCTACATCTCAAGTGTCCTAAAAAGGTCTTGCTTCCATCTCCTTTACCTTTGTTCTTCGGAGCCGTAAGCGATGAGCCGACACCTGCCACCTCTACAACTTGTAGTACATTATTTTTGCAAATTAAATTCTTGAATTTCATTACCAACTAATGACCCACGTGTCCCACACTTTCCATGAGTTTATAACACATACTTGGTGGTTAAGTTTACAACAAGATGGACACAATACCTTAGCTATGAAAACAAGGCCAACATATCATTGTTTCTTCAACAAGTGATGGAAAACACATCATCGCTGCAACACATGATTTACAATCATAAGACCAAACACTATTGTCTTGACAAGTGGTGGAAACATGACAGCACTTTCAGAATTTATCATGCTACTCAAAATAAGACAAAACATCATTGTTGCTGAACAAGTGATGGAAAACACATCATCACTTTTACATTTTAAAATGAAACAAATGATTTAAAAAACTACGACCATGAAACGCTAACATATCTAGAAACCATTTTTCACTTATCAAAGTGAATGGGTCGCCTCCTTGTGGCACATTCGTTTGTCAAACAACTGTTTCATCTGGTTCATGCTCGGACACTTTGTCGTTAAGGTGTTGCTCTAGATGGAGCCTCCAACAAGTGGCTCTTTGATGGCCACTTTTGTCGTAATGACTGCAATAGGTTTTCTTCCTCCAGACTTGCTTAACATGTTTCTTTACCTATTGTTGAGAGGGTCTTTCACACCTCATCCTTTTGTGTGCTGCCATTCTTTTCCAGCATTTAGAAAATGTATCGTTATGTAATCCACAAAAGGTACATGTTTTTCGTTGCCATGTTTTACGTTCATCTTTAAAAACATAATTATCATCGAAATGAACATTTGAATATCAAAACTAATTATACCTTTCCTTGTCATCTCTGGTGCAAGTATGGCGATGAGAGCTTGCCCCAACTCTTCCATGCAATGGAAACTGCCATGGGATGATGGGGATGTTTTCCCATCATTCCCTTTTCTTGACGATTTCGACAATGTCTCAGAAGCATATGATACCTTAGATCATTCTCCCTTGGTGTATCTCAAGCCTGCAAATTGAGGTCTCTGCACATCCTCCATTGGTTGAATTATGCCTTGGTTATTAACACCAAGTTCTTTTTCCTCCTCGTGCCTCGTCCTTGTAAGGAGCCTCATGTTTGTCCCTATAATTGGGATCTCCAAATCTCCAACATAAATCATATTATGTGACGATGAATCTGAAAAGAAATAAACATCTTTTACCTCATCTGTCGATTTGGAACGCACTGATGAGGGCTGCTCATCATTTGTTTTTGGTGGTTCACTAACTGTCGTGGCGCATTCCCCAATGTTAGGCCACTATAATACTAGTGATTCCCCCATTAATATTGTCATTATATTCCTTATTGTTATTATTGTGCCCCTATTGTCCCCATGTTGTTATTAGTATGCCCCATAGAAACCCACTATTGTTATTTTTGTGCCTTTATGTTATTACTATTATGTCGACTTGATTATATTATGACCCCTTAGACTCCTATATATAGAAGGGAGGTTTAGTCATTTGTATCATCCAAGAATTGTTCAGTTGTGTAATGTAAAGGAGTTTGCCCCCTAAAATTGGTTGAATTCTAAGGAGTTGATCTATCTTCTCTATCATTTTGTGAGCTGGTTTCCAGACATTTTGTATCAGAGCTTTGGATTCTAGGGTTTCGCTCCTCCAAATAGGTCATCGTGGCATTTTCGCTATAACGTTTTTCTGTGAAATTTTAGAAGCTAAAAAATACCCATTTGCGTTGAAAACTTTTTGAACTTCGGGTTTGAATTTTAGAGCTTGTCTCGCTATTTTTGTAGAGATATGATCTAAGGAAGTTAGGGTTTTTGCACACTCCCGAATTACATTCCAAACAGGTGACCTGGGGAAAATCATCATAACTTTTGTTTTGAGCATCATATTGAAATTTCATCAGAAGTTTCAGAAAGAGGATAGCTTTTAGTTTTCTTTATATCAGTTTCAGGTACTAAGGTTGAAACAGGGACATGTGGTATGTCGTACAAGTTCGTTCTACTAAACTAGTTTATAATCAGGTCACCGTGGGAGATTTGGCATAACTCTTCCTTGGAGAATCCAATCTTTATTATACTTGTGGGGTTAGATAAGACTTGCGGGGTTAGAAACATGACTCAAAGGGATACCGTAGGATGAGATTTTAGATATTCGAGATCCACAGTTACAAAGATACAATATATTCAATATCGAGCTCTTACAAAGTGAGAAAAGAAAAGGTGTGTAATTTTTTTTAAATTTTGCATAAGATTGGTTTGAAAACTTAATTTAAAGGAATTCAAAGGGAGTATTGAAGAATTATTAGCATTAATTAATTCCCTGAAGAAAGAAAATGAAACACCTAGTAAGCAACTTGAAAGCTCTAGCATGAATCGTGAAGAAGAGGAAGAAATGCAACATGATATATCAAAATTACAAGACCAAGTACAAAAAATTTCACTCTTGACTCAAGGTGAATGAAGCCAAGATGAATGGCATGGAAGCTAATATGAATGGCATGAAAGTTAAGATGGAAGCTAAGATGGATGGCATGGAAGCTAAGATGAATGTCATGGATGCTAAGATGAATGGCATGGACGATAAGATGGAAGAATTGAAGATAATTTTGAATACATTACTACAAGAAATGGTCACTAATGGTGAAAGGATAGTAAAGGAAACTCATGATGAGAACAAAAGAAATGTTAATCATGATTTCATAGACTCTAATGTTGGATTGAAGACCCGCCAGGTTCCAAAAATCGATATGAGGAAGTTTGATGGCAAGGATCCCAAAACATGGATACTACAAATGGAGCAATTTTTCTATCTCCATAATGTGTAAATTACACAAAAGGTACATATTGCAATTTTATATTTGGAACCAAATCAGTTTGTATGGTATCAATGGCTTTGCTAACAAATTGTCACTTGGGCAATTTTTACGGAAGAAATGATAGCACATTATGAGGATACAAAAAGAAACACTTTTTTTAGCCAATTGATAAGTCTCAAACAAAACGGTTCAATGATGGAACACATTGAGGACTTCCAAAAATTGAACATCAGGGTAAAAGATATTCCAGAGGAGCATGGGATTGATGTGTTCATAGGGACTTTAAAGGATAATATCGAACATGAGGTTCGCCTTTGGGAACCTGATTCATTGGAGAAGGCATTCAGGTTAGCAAGTAAAATGGAAAGAAAAATTATGGCAACTAGGAAGCCTACCACTCACAACCACAAATATGGAAGTGTTGTTGCCCCTAGCCTTCCACAACCTACAAGGTTGACAGCACAATAATTGGAAGAAAAAATAGCAAAAGGTTTTTATTATAGTTGTGATAGAAAATACACTAAAGCACATAAGTGTGCTGAGAAGAAATTATTCTACATATATTGTGAAGAGGAGGAAGAAAAGGAACAAGAAATGTCAAAAGAAGAAGATATACTCAAGGAACAAACCCTAGATAAAGAAGAAATGAATCCAACCATATCTTGTAATGCATTGGCTGGAATTACCACTCAAACTATCAAGATAAAAGGACATATCAAGAAGAAAAATGTAATAGTGTTGATTGATTCAGGAAGTACCCATAATTTTATTCATTGTAACATAGAAAAGGATTTGAATTGCTTCCTATGTCTAGCACCAGAGTGTCAAGTGATGGTTGCAAGTGGAGGAACCATAAATTGCTTTGGAAAGTGCCATAATATCAAGCTATCCATGGGAGAATATGTATTGAATAGCCCAATGCTTTCCATTCCAATCGGCGATATTGATGTTGTACTAGGAGTCCAATGGCTACAATCCTTGGGTACAATAACTTTTAATTTTCAAGAAATTTTCATGAAATTTTGCGCAAAAGGAAAAGAAATTGAATTAAGGGGTACTGCAGGGAAACTAGGAAAGATAATCATCTCTAACAGTATGACAAAGCTTCTAAAGAAGGAACAACGAGGTGTAATTGCACGACTATGTTCGCTCGAGGTTCCCACATCAAAATCATCTATTTCTCCAAATCTCAAAAAAACCTTGGACAATCATTCCAAGGTATTTTAGACTCCCAAAGGTCTCCCACCTATTCGTGATCATGATCATGCTATTCATTTGATTCCAGGAAGTGTTCCTCCAAACATCAAGCCGTACAGATTTCCCTATGCTCAAAAGAGTGAAATTGAATGTATGGTTGCAGAAACGCTAGAGGCTGGTATAATTTAACCTAGTCAAAGTTCTTTCTCTGCTCCAGTAGTATTGGTGCACAAGAAGGATGGATCATGGTGGATGTGTTTGGATTATAGGGAGCTCAACGAGCTCACTATTAAAGATAAATTTCCCATTCTTATCATTGATGAATTATTGGATGAATTGCATGGATCAATTTACTTCACCAAGTTGGATCTTCATTTAGGATCTCATCAAATCAGAATGAAGACTAAAGAAATCCCAAAAACATCATTTAGAACTCATGAGGGTCATTATGATTTTTTGGTCATGCCTTTTGGCCTTACCAATGCACCTTCTACATTTCAAGGTTTGATGAATTCCATTTTCAAACCCTTCCTTAGAAAATTAGTGTTAGTATTTTTTGATGATATACTAATCTACAACAAGTCTTGGAAGGATCAAGTTGAACATGTTGACAGGGTGCTCAAACTATTGGAGGAGAAACAATTATATGCAAAAAGCTCCAAATGTTTCTTTGGAGTACAAGAGGTGGAATATTTGGGTCATATTGTACTTCATGAAGGTGTTAAGGTAGACACTAGCAAAATTAAAGCCATTAAGGAATGGAAAATCCCCACATCCATAAAGCATCTGCGAGGATTTCTCGGGTTGACAGGGTATTATCACAATTTTGTTAAGAATTATGGAGAATAGCAGCACCTATAACAACATTATTGAAGAAAAATGCATTTTCATGGACTCCAGAAGCAACAAAGGCCTTCGAACATCTTAAAGAGGCAATGTGCCAAGCACTGGTGTTAGCTATGCCGGACTTCACAAAAACCTTTATTGTGGAATGTGATGCTTCAGGAAATGGAATTGGTGTTGTTTTAATGCAAGATGAAAGACCCATTGCTTTTGAAAATTGTCCAATCAAGGGAAAGTATTTAAAAAAAGCTATTTATAAGAAAGAAATGTTGGCAATACTACATGCACTTAAGAAATGGTGATCCTACCTAATGGGAAGACACTTCAAGGTAAAGACAGATCATGATAGTCTTAAAGACTTTTTAGAACAAATATTATCCTATGAAGAGCAACAAAAATGTGTTACAAAGATGTTGGGTTATGACCTTGAAATCATCTACAAAAAAGGGAAGAAAAATGTTGTGGCATATGCACTCTCAAGAAAGGATGAGGATGTGGAAGCATTGTTGTGCATCATTTCTATTATCCAACTAGATTGGATAAATGAATCAAGGGAGGAATGGAAGAATGATGCAGAAGTGTGGGCACTCATTCGAAAGTTACAACAAGATCCCTGTAAATCTGATACATTTAGCTGGAAAAATGATTCACTATGGTACAAAGATCACTTATACCTATGTAAGAATTACCAACTCAAACAAAAGATTCTTATGGAATTGCACACTTCTCCCTTAGGAGGGCACTCAGGATTTTTAAAAACCTACCATAGGTTTAAGAAGGAATTTTTTTGGGAAGGCATTAAATCAGATATTCAAAAGTTTGTGGCGGAATGTTTGGTTTTCCAACAAAACAAAGTTGAAACAATTAAGACCCCGGGTCTACTACAAACTTTATCCATTCCAATACAACATTGGGAGGAGGTTTCAATGGATTTTATCACAGGTTTACCCAAGTCTGAGGGAAAGAGTGTCATCATGGTGGTAGTTGACAGACTTACCAGGTATGCACATTTTTGTGCATTATCACATCCATTTAAAGCCAGTACAGTTTCTACTGCATTTATGGAAACAATTCAAAAGCTACATGGAAACCCAAAGATTATTGTAAGTGACAGATATCCAATTTTCACTGGAAATTCTTGGACAGAATTATTTTCTTGTCTCAGTACTCAGTTACCTCATAGCTCATCTTATCATCCTCAATCTGATGGGCAAACTGAGATAGTAAACAAATATTTGGAAGGATATCTTCGTTGCTTTGTATCTAATAAATGAACACAATGGGCCAAATGGTTGCCTTTGGCTGAATGGTGGTATAACACTTCCTTCCATACTGCAGCAAAAATGACCCCATTTATGGAACTTTATGGATATCATCCACCATCCATCACATCATACTTAAGAGAAAATTCGAAGGTTCAAGCAGTGGAACATCACATCAAGCATCAACAACAAGTTCTCCAACTCTTAAAGGATAAACTCACGTTGGTGCAGAATATAATGAAACAATAGGCATATCAACATCGCAGCGAAAGAAGTTTTGATGTAGGTGACTAGGTACTCCTACGGCTACAACCATATAAACAAATGTCCCTCAAGCAAGCTAAGAAGGATAATAAATTATCACCAAAGTATTATGGTCTGTACAAGGTTTTGCAAAAGATTGGTACTATGGCATACCAACTGGAGCTTCCTAAAGCTTCCCGAGTGCACCCATTTCTCCATGTTTCATGTTTAAAGAAGGTTATAAGTGACAAGCTCCTAGTTCAAATAATATTGCCAGAACTTGATGAGGAAGGAAAATCATATTGGAATCGGAAGCAGTCATAGAAACAAGAACTCGACAGCTACAAAATCGATCAATTTCGGAGTATCTCATCAAGTGGAAGAACTTATTGTTAGAAAATTATATATTACGGAGCAATGGAACACATAAAATATTGCAGAAATATAAACACAGAAAACGCACAAAACAAGAGAGACACAGATATACGTGGTTCACCCAGTTTGGGCTACGTCCACCTCGAACAACCAGTCCTTCCTTTCCTATTATCCAGCAAAATGAAGAGACACAACCTACAGTAAAGCCGCTATAATATCCTCTGTTTTCTCTCACAGTCTCACCTCTTTGTTTCTCGCTCACACAGAATACACATCTATATCGCCGCCTCAAATACAATTCCCTCATACAAAGAGAGGGGCTGCCTTCTAGGGCAAAAAAAAAACCCTAAACTAAATATAAGTTATACCATCAGATCATCCGCCTAATGAATGGCTCAGATTGACTAGAAATTACTATACTTTTACAAGGCAAATTTACATCTGTTTTTAGCTTTCGGGGGCGCTGCCCCCGAGCCCCTGCCGGCGGACCACTAGCCCCTAGACCCCCGCGGGGGGGACAAGTCCCCCCGCGCCCCCCCGCGTGGAGGGGTGTACAAAACATCCTGGGGTATACATCCGGCTGAAACAAAGACCTCTGAACAATCATGTTCCACACACAACACTTATCTGCCTAAGAGTCCACATGGGAGGATGATAATTTTATATAGAAGCATCTAGAATTACTCAAGCATTGAGGACAATGCTTTTTGGAAGGAGAGGGGCATGTTAGACCCCTATAATACTTGTCATTTCCCCATTACTATTCTCATTGTATCCCTTATTGTTATTATTGTGCCCCTATTGTCCCCATATTGTTATTAATATGCCCCATAGAAACGCACTATTGTTATTTTTGTGCCCTTATGTTATTACTGTTATGTCATCTTGATTATATTATGACCCTTTAGACTCCTATATATAGAAGGGAGGTTTAGTCATTTGTATCATCCAAGAATTGTTCATTTGTGTAATGTAAAGGAGGTTGCCCCCTCGAAGAGGCCAAATTATAAGGCGTCGATCTATCTTTTCTATCATTTCGTGAGCTAGTTTCCTAACACCCAAATTCCTTTATGACATACCTAAGTGTTGTTTGACACGGTAATTCCTCTACTTTGATGGGGTTGATAATGCCTTGGCCATTGACGCCCAAGTCCTTTCCTTCATACCCCATTTTCTTGAACAGTTTGGAGCCAATTCCCATGGTATGATTTTTGAAAATAGCGAAATCATCATCAGGAAACATACATGAATTCAGAGAACTACTTTTTACCTCACATGGGTCTCGTTGAACCTTTTCCAAGGCCTTGTTCTTTGCTTGTAGTTGTCGTAGCAAACTATGTTTCTGCTCCTCTTCTTGTAGACACATATTCAATTCAACGTTCTCTGTTTGAAGTTTTTAGTTGTTGTGCTTCAATTCTTCCAAGGCCTCTTCCGTGGCTTGCAACTGAAGCTTCAATCACTCATTTTCCTTTGTCTCCTTCTATAGAGTTTCATACATTATTTCCACCCTTTTGGAAATTTTAAGCATGGTCTCATACATCGCTTTTTCATCCTCTGTCGTTGCACATTCCATTGTTCACGCTGTAATTCACATCAACACAGAGACTGCTCTGATACCATTTGATCCAGGTTTGGGTGTGACAAAAGATCCTTCCAAGACATTTTACTTTCGTGATGTGTTAAATTGCATTTTTAAAAGAACATAAGTGAATACATCTGCATGCTGTAAAGAAGAGGAACATGTCAATCATCAACACATGAAAACATAAGCCGTTGATAAGGGAGTTCTTCTTGGAGGGATTATGTCTTCGAGCCCTGGTGTCAAGAAGGTGTAGGCCGCTGCATTAAGTGCTGTCAATAGTGATGATGTACATAAAAGATGATGTCACTATCATACAAGGAAAATGCCCTCTCGCAGGAGTGGTTCCAAGAGATGTTCCGCTAAGGAAACTCTGAGTCAAAAGGACTCCTATCAGTATGACATAAACTCATGCATGATGATCATGAGCATCCCGCCAACATGACATAAAAGGGATCTCAATGCAAACATGCATGATGACAACATGAGTATCCCATCAACATAAAACAAAGGGATCTAAAACACAACATGATGAATCATGACAATAGGTACATCACACATATGATTCTGCATCACATCAAGCAAGAATCATGAAAACAAGTAAGAAACAAGATCCCACATCAAGCATCAAACAGGGATCTGTGCAGCACAATGCATAGCAAAAGAAGTACATGAGCACACTGCATATACCTCACATCCATGGGCCATCTGAAGAAGCAGATGTCAAACCACTGAAGTTGCTTGGAACATTGATCTCACGGCCAAATCGCATGGAAATGACTACTCACACATAAATGTTGACACCTGCACTCCACTTAGAAAAGTGGCCGAAAAATAGAATGAGAAAATGAAAAATATGAACACACCATCAGATTTGTGGCATCAAATAGTTGAAAATTGACTATCAAATTTCTGAATTCTGAGAAAGTGAGAATCTGGGGCTCAAGGAATCTTTTAGATTCCCCCTAGATTCCTCAAAGATTCCCTCCTCCAACTCCTTTGCAAATCGGTTGCTCAGATCAGGAAACTGACTGCACCATCAGTTTCATGTCGCCAAGAGGTGTAAGATCATCATAAATTTTATCCAATTTGGACACTGCGAAAATTTCACCCTCCTGGAAATCGTATTCACTGATGGTTCCACCTGCATAAAAATTAATTAAAAAAAATTCGTCTAGAATTCCGTGCCTACTCCTGGTTCCTCCATCCTGTGCACACTGACGAAATTATTGTTTATATAAATTTTTCAGGGTGGATTAAACAAGGAATGTCATTTAGGTGTCTTGGTATGATGATCGAGTTATAAGGAGCAGCTTGGGTGGTCAAACTTTGATCGCTCCATTTTAATACATTTCCTATTTAAAAAAACCACATCATAGTTTTTGTTGGGGGTTAGATCTGCACTGGGTGGACTACCCCATAACCCCCGCAACAAATGCCATGCATTAATTTTTTTTTAACGATTGCTTTAGTGGCATGTGGTTGGTGTATTAAAAGGTTGGTACATATCATATGGATTCAACGAGGGTTTGGTGTGACATGGGGCCACCGCACAGTGGCAGGCCAGGCCACGTGGCTGACATGGGCTTAATACCCATCGACCCCCCATTAATACCTATGGTGTATAGATATGGTGAGGTGTGGGGTGGTGGGGGTGGTGGCCCACCACCTCCTTTATATTTTTTTTAAATAATAAGGCCATTTCAAAAATTCTGAAAATTGGGCGAAGGAGACATTTTATCGAGGTGAAAATTTCACCTGGAATATAGCTGGAGTTGATCGGATTCCATCTGCCAGAAAACTCTAAGTTGTGTATCCATTAACCTGCCTAGTGAGCAAAGGTCAGCCAAAACATTGACTGCCTCTATCTTCCTCATCTAGACTCGTATTGATGAACCATTCACACCACTATGATCACAACGACGAGATATTTAACATGAACCTAGTTTGAGCATAATCTAAACACTTTTATTTTTGAGCATTCATAAGCCCTCTTTGTCTCGTGTGTGTCTCTGGAGCCACCTAGCTCATCACCTCTATTGCCAAAGCTACTTTCAGCACAAGTGGGCCTGCTAGGAACTTGTAGCTTTGTTCCTCCTCCATGCTCTAAAAAATCTTCCTCTTTCCTTTGCTGCATGCTGGTATGTTTACCGCTGCTGTTGTTTCTCTCTTGGATGCTGCTTCACTCTACTTTGCTAACCATTCCACAACGATGCTGACTGGTTCATTGGGCCTGGAGAAGCTATAACAATATCTCCATGGATCCTCCTCTACCCAATGACACGCCATATGGATCCACTAAAACTGTACTCTCGTGTAGTGATCCTTTATGAAACAATGTGGTTCATACAAATTTAGCTTCAGGCGTCGAATGGATATTTCTTGATCTCCTCTGCTTCGACATCAGCATGCTTGAAATTATGTATCTCATATAACCTGATCCACAATGGAAGAGAGGGCCAAGGTGCCTTCTTCTTCTGGTGCAATATCGCTAACAGTCCTGCTGAGATGTGGTATGATACTTCCTGCACGACGAGCTTGTCCAAGGCAAACTTCGGTAGAACATGCGGAGGCTTCTCTGCGTTGTAGATCCGTATGAAGGTGCCAGATGGTGAGGCTTGCGAATCTTCTATATCAATCAATGCCTCCATTGCTACCTTTGATATATAGGGTAGATCCTGTTTAAATATCATCTTGTACACCGAGGTGACAAAATGATCAAACAACTCTGTGATAACTCCTCTAAAGCTACATTCAGACAACCTTTTACAATAAGTGTTCACAAAGGTATCTGTTGATGTCCATACCCATTTCAAGCCTGGGAACTCTTGACGGGCACAAAATTCATCCAAGATGTTAGCAGACATGTAGATTTCCACTTGCTAACCCTTGGGTGGCTTTCAAGCTCTTGTTACCTATTCCTTCAGCCTGTGAGCCAACATGTCGGACTAGTTTCATGCTTTGCCTTCACTGGCAAGTTGGTCCAACGCGATCAAAAAAATCTGCATGAAGGTTTCTATGCTCTCTTGGGCATACAAGTGACATGCAAAGATGACTGAGTAATTATACACCTTCTGCAATATCTTTGTCTTGTAGATCTGGTTCTGTGTCATCCTGAATTTGGCCGGCTCCTTCACCCAGTTCTGCAAGATATCTCTAGAGTTAGCATTGTTGTTGGGTATGCTCAAGGATGTCTCCATGGTGATCGTGGGCTTCAACATATGGCACATCCGTTCATAATCCTATGCCCTGAAGGTAGCAATCTTCATCTCGCTGACACTACTCAATGTCATCGTCTCAAGATCAATGTGTGAGATGATCCAATGTATTATGTCCAAGCATGGGAACATGGGATACCTCCATGCAATCCAGTACAAGCCGAGCTTTTTAATATTCACATAGACTTGGTGGTCTTCGATGTCTTCCCCAAATGTGTCTGCAAATGCATCATTGACCTCTTGCCATTTCAGCTTGATGTCATTGTCTACAATTAGCTTGGTGTCTTCATAGATTGACAAACTTGTAGACACTCGCTCAACTGCTACTCCAGTTACACTTCTATCAATGTCCTTTGATCTTTCTCTCTTGGAAGCCATTGATCATGAATTGTAGAGAGGCAGATGAACACCTACTAGATTTGGAGACATGAAAACATGCATGGCAAGAAATCTGTCATCTAAAACCAAATCAAACTTGAGGAACGACATACAACATAGTTGGGGATTCACTGGCAAGGATTACGCAATTTTTCCTGGGAGCTCGGGAGACTGCCTACCAGAATTGTGCAAAAGGCAGTCCAGGCTGCTCGGAGGCTGGCTAGCTACTGGAATTGCACAATGCACAATCTAGACTGTCTTGCCGGTTGCTGGGATTACGCAATGTGCAATTCCAATTGGCAAGGATTGAATGCCCAGTGACTGCAACGTGCAATTTTCTGGGCCAGCAGTCACTGCCTCTTAGAATTGCGCAATGCAATACTGGAGGACAATCACTGGGAAGAAATGCACATTTTCTGGGAGGAAGGTAGAGCCTTCCCTCTCAGGATTGCGCAATTCTATCTTGGTGAGGCAGAGTCTGGGCCAAGGCTGCCCAGACCCGCTGACGGGAAACTAAAAGCAAATGTGAATTTGAATGCATGGCGATACTAAGTGTAAGCAGTAGTGAATGATCGTGCATTCAAATAGTGAATGAAAGGTTCAGAAAATAGAACAACATGTATGTGTGTGAAGCGAGTCACCGAATCAGCGACTGCTTGTGCAAAACAGTGTCATGCATGCGACAACAGTGAGATGCTAACAAAAACTGAAACAATGCTAGTAAAAGCTAATTTGCATGTAAACGACACTAAGCATTCACAGAGATGAAGCAGACAGCACTGACACAAGGCAAAACACAAAAAGCGACAAAAATGTTGCAAAAGGCAAGTTAAGAGGACTTACCCAGAAATAGCTGAGCTGGATGTGTCAAAGAATCCTGGATGTGCTATGGGATGTCAGAGATCCAAGATCGATGTGAAGAAGTGAGCATTGAAGCATTGAATAAATAAGTTTGAAGCTCATGACATGCATGCCACAAATCTAGGAAAAAACGACACTTGGAGGAAAGATTCTAAAACGATATTTTCATGTAACCTATGGCTTCTAAAATTAACTCCCTAAAATCTATGGATGCTTTTTTCATGTTTCTTTTTTCTATTTCCAGAAAAAGGAGCCCATGCATGCAAGTCAATTTTTCTTGGTCCCGGGTGGAACTAGTAAACCCGATAGCACATGCAATAGCCCGCCTGACTCAGGGTAACTTTTGCGTAGTTTCTAGGAGGAAGAAGGGCTGGCTACCTAGAAGGATTGCTCAATTTTTTGGCTGAGCATCTGACTGCTTCACAAATTGCACAATTTCTGGGCTGAGTAGCTGATTGCTACCCAGAATTGCACAATTTTTGGCCTGTGTAGTCCTATTAGGCCAGATTGCGCAGTATTTTCCGGGAAGGTTGAGAAGCAGAATTGCGCAATTCCTGAGGCCAACTGATCTGGATTTAAACATGAACACAACAAATTACAAAGGTAACCATAAATATAGAGATGCAGTAGAAATAACACTTCATTTCACTAATGTAAAATATTGAAATATGCTTACAAACATAAATGGAAATAAACTAGCTCGGGTGATGGTAGCTCATCTCTAAGGAGAGATTTATGTTACCATGAGGCTCAAAGGCCTATTTATTGTTGAGAAATTATGGAAAACCCTAAAAATCCAAAACCATACCCTAGGAGATGAAGCGCCAAACTATGGGCCCCGTTTGGGTAAATTGGTACATCAACTTCCCGGGGCCGTAACTTTGGCATACCATCCCCATTTTACGCGCATAATAACTCGTTAGAAAGATCTATCCAAGGGATACAAATTTTGAGTGAACAACGTTGGTCAATAACCCATGTTGGTCCCAGTTTTCCCAAAAAAATGTTGTTTAGGTCCTCAAAACAGCTCCGAAACTTGAGGACTCGAAACCCTGCCAAAAATAGTAAATTTCTACAAATAAGGAAACTAAAAAAAATGAAAGAAACAATTGTGGGGGTCCAAGTGGAATAGGTAGGTTTCCACCAATATCCACTTGAATCACCAACAGACTGCTAGACGAGATTGTGCAATTTTCTGGAGGGAATGTTGTTTCCCCTCTAGAATTGCACAATTTCTTGAGGGATTTGTTCAGCCTGCAGCTAAACCAAGTCCGAGGAAGTAGCCTATGAGGGGAATGTAACAAGATATCATGTGCAAGCTGTCATGCTACTAGAAAACCACTGAATCTTATGTACTTGATAGGGCAAGACATGTTGTTGAGGATGGTTGGTAGGGAGGGCTCTGAAACAAAGCCAAGGCAAAATTTTGGAGGGTGGTTGTAGCCACTACAACACTTGGTGACACACTTATAGAACTACAGCTATCTGAATGGACCTTGTTCGGGAAAAGAAATTATAACACCTTGGGAAATATTGTTCAGTTCTATGTTCGTCTTGGTTTCTGCACTTGCTTGATTGTAGGATGTAGCATTTGCCAAGCTCTTGGTTGGTCGACACACGTTCCAAGCCAAGTCAACACAGTTGTTTTGATTGGGGTTGAGGGGTATATTGGTACACAATTAGTATAGTCATTAGAGGCTTAGTTTCATCTCTGGTGTTGCTCCACTGCCAACAAGCCTGGACAGTACCCTGACAGAGTCACGTAGGAACACAAGCATCGCTCCGCTACCAGCAAGCTTGGTCAGTACCCCGAAGGAGTTACTTGCATCACCTCTCTATGTAGGAAGCCTTTCTTTTCTTTCACCTTATTCATTTTTCATTTTTAAAGTTTTCACTTTTCATTTTTTCATTTTTTTCATTTTTCATAATTGTGCATAGCACTTATTCATTTCAGGGGTGGAAGAGGGATCCAGACTTATTAAGAGCAGAAGAGGTTGTTCCTTCAGAGAAGTAGTTTTATATATACCTCTGACATGCCTATTAAGGTTTTCCCCCTCACCTTACTCTACTTGACTGAGTTGACAAGGATTAATCCAAAAACAACTGACTAGAGTAGGTGACACTAGTTAGTGCGCAAGCGTTTATGTTTTCACCAAGGTTCACTTCGAACAATACGTATTTTCCATCGATGTATCATGGACTAAAGGTACAATTCCTTCATATAGAGGTAGGATGACAAATAACTAAGTATTGATAACTTCATAAGTCCTCTTGTAACTTACCCAACTTGTTTCGAGAGTCACACATGATTTCATGTGAAACCAACTTACAAGCTCAAAACAAGCAAACAAACACAAAACAAAGCAGAAGAAGAAGTAAATGTGAAATCAAAGCACGTAAGAAAACAAGAAAGCAGACAAACAAACATGCAAGGTAAGTAAGAAAATGAACATGCAAGAAAACAACCAAAATCAAAGACTTCTCCTACTCCTAAATTAACGGTGAATGGGCCTGATCACACGAAGTGATATTTCCAATGTAGTGACCGACACGTTGGTCGACCCATGTTGGTGAAGGCATGGCCCGCGAGAAACCTAGTTGTGCGAACTAGCAAATAAGAAAGATATAACAATGAAGACAAACACACTCCAAGTTTCCATGTGTCCACATAACATAAGTGAGTGCAAGTGCATGACATACAATTAGTGGACTCGTCATGGTGTCGTGCGACATTGGTGCAGTTGTTAAGCATACGCATACTCTTTATTGTGACATGAAAGAAAACAAAAGAAACAAAGACAACTTGCATCGTGCACATGTGATTGCAATGTAATATTCCTCCAATGCATGAGTGATGGGATCGTGCAGTTCGAGTGGAGGAAGTATGATCTGTGTGTGAGATTGATCTTCAATGCATACAAATGAGTGATGAGGAGCCTTGGGTGTTTCAACAATTTTCTGATCGGAAGTGAAACCAAGATTAGGACAGCGAGGGCCTGACATAACCATTGAGCTGAAGTGCCTCGATAGTCTAGGTGTTTCAACTTCGTCAATAGATCAACATAAATAGGTGGCTTTGAAAAATCAACTGTGATAAAATCATCGTCATGATTGAATACGAGAGAAAATAGATCATGACAGCTATGATCAGTAAAATCAATAATTTCATCGACATCCTCATGATCTAATGAATCAAACAGAGGGGTAGATGAGAAGCGGACGAATTCACCCTTTGTGTTTCCATAAAAAGTAGATGAAAAGTCAAGTGGATTTTCAATTAAAATTTTATCCTCCCTGTTATGGGATGATGGACTGACATCTGATGTGTCCTGCGAATGATCAACAATGGGTGCATCCATAGATGGAGATACACATGCGAAATCAAGGATGGAAGGTTCACAAAAAATGTTAGGAAAGAAAAAAGGAGGCTTGGATAGAAGGGAGTCATCCTTCGTCGAGTGTTCATGCTCAAGCTCCCATTCATACTCTTCATGAATGACAATGCATGTTGGTTGTGCAACACCAACTCCGTCGATGGCTTGATCCTCATTCACAACAAGTGTAGAGTCCAAAATGGAACACAAGACAATATCATCTAGAGGATCATTCAAGTACGAAGCCAGAGGTTGTGGTACAAAATGCATGTGACAACTTAATGGAATCATAACAAAGTCTGCACGAAAATTAAGTGAAGTGATGCTGGGAGGATGTGACAGTTGAACAGATGTGCGTGCCTGTTCTCCTGCATCACTCTGTAGTGTTGGAGCTGTTTGATGAGGGGACAGAGGACAGTCACTTGTGACAATGACCATGTCCATCTATGATTACGCAACGCCATCACTGAAGTATGCTGAGTGAGGCTTGGGCTCATATTTCTTCTTCGGATTGACAAATTTGACAATATAGTACTCAAATTTGTCAATGAGTAAATGGAATTTCATCTAGCTTCTTAGAGCTTGACAATGCAAAACACGGAAAGGTGACTCATGCAGGGCCTTCCTTTGTTGTAGCATTTTTTGGTTAAGATGTTCTGGATCAAAATGATGGAAAGTATCTTCAATGAGATCACATAAATGCTCGAGTGAGTGCACGCTATTAGCCGGTAGGCTACAACACCACCATCGTGGGGATTCACGAAGTGTCTGTGCAAGCAGCAAACTAGCCTGTTCATCAGAACATTCATCTTCCTCATCAAGCATAGCAAGGAAGTCATGTAAGAACACATGCCAATCCACTTCACCTTCACCACCATATGTGAATTAGGACAAGAGATCAAAAAACTCCCTCGTGATGTTGAGAGATTCGGCATGCGAAAAACATCGTGGAGGGGTGAGTGTAACAAAATCCATGATGGTGTACAAAGTTCCAAAACCGAATGAGAGGACATACGTTGTCAGTTGGACCTCCTTATAGCACCAGAAACGTTGATGGTGTTGGACCTGCCAACATGTCAGGGGATCTCCCCGTTAAGAAGTCCCAATTAGACCTCAGACTGTTTGGTGTAGGAGTCCCATGAGTGGGTCATACAGTATCGCCTTGACCGCGGTTTCGCACAAAGGCAAGTAAGATGTCCCTATTGGTAGCAAGGGAGTGACATATGCAGTAAGCCAAGGAAGGTTCATGAGCAGTTCTAACACACATAGGGTGAGGTGAGTGTGCGCCTTGGAAACCTGTGAAAGCACGTAGTTAAGAAGGGAACACACGAGCTAAGATGCATCACAACATGGAAGGCAAGTAAGCTAGCAATCCAAAGTGATGGTTAAACCAACATCACATTTTAGTAAGATTCAACATACATATAAAAAAAATAGCTACACATGCATGCATAAGAAAATAGATACATATATCATTTAAAGTAAACAGATAGCTCAAATACAATATGACATATGCATGAAACGTGTTGTCTCTCTTATATTAAGTGTAAGTTCCAATCATACAATACAACCATTACCAACCACTAGTTTTGATAATGGAACGCTACAGTCACTACCGCCTACTCCTACAAAGAGATATACTAGCCTCGCACAATGGAGAAGCCAAGGCTTGTTACAATACTGTCCAAGCTTTCTCTAACATACTCCTATTAGAAGCTTGTCTGACCAAAAGCCTTTACAATGAGTTATGAGCGACTATTTATAGCAAAGGGTGGGGTGTCCCTTGACATTCCCCTTTGTGACATTTCATCTACCCTCATGACTCTTCATTTACTCTATGATTGTTACATCCAACTATCGACACTTCAATTTACCCTTGACAAGACATTACATACAATCTTCACAAGTACCCATGTGAGACAAAATAAGCTTGAGAAAGCCATGCAAGACACCACTATGACTCAAAAAACTATGGGAAGACCAACTCTTCGACATCCTCATGGTGGTCGACAATGATGAACTGATGTCAAGCTTGGCAGTCTATAGTGGTGCCCATGTACTTTGTCGTGACATATTTCTAGAAACAAACTCTTGCCTCCATTGCATCCGAGTACACTACTCAAGCTCCTCTATCCAATTGGTCTGATAACATGTGCATCATTGTCTTGAGTGCGCCCGGACCAATGACATACCGATGCATTGTGTCTGCACTGATCACCAAGTCTGGGCTGGTGGCTATGCGCATCAACTCATCAAAGTATGAGTCAAGCTCCAATCAGACTCGTGCCTTTGTCTTTAACTGGTGAGTTTCCCAATAGATGGGATCGCATGTGCACACACAGCAACATCCATACTGCTGAATAACCATGCATGGGAAGCTTATAGACTAGTGATGGGCCGCAAGAGATATTCATAGTTTCGGATCTGACTCCGGATGTGTTCCTTCAACTCGACCACTTTGGGATTCATAATCCTTGGCAAATGTAACAGAGCTCCCTTGTATGTCATTGTCCATGTTTACATGTAATCAATAACAGCATGAACATTTGACAAGATACATGCTCTCCCAGCACATCGTTGCTGCCAACCATTGATATGGAAAACTTCCTTATGCATGGTACCAAACTTGGAATACAATGCCCACATGAATTTTTCAAGGGACAATACTTCATCTAGCATTGCCTTCTTCAACTTTGCTTGGGCGGATGCTATAACCAGTTCTCCACCCTGCTTGGTTATTTGTGACTCCTTATCCATTCGCTAATTCTCTGCTATCAGGAAGCAACCACTCGAGCTAGTGGCTTCGGCATATGCTCTAGTAGCATTAGCAAATTCTATTGGATGCTTGCACACATCAGACATAATCACTTGTTGTTTAGAGATTTTCAGTGAAATCACATAAATAATAATTTGTCAACGCATTTCGAACCAACTAGTGTGGTTCATCATCGGTTCTTCAACTTGTCCTGACGATGAACCACACTGGTTGGTTCGAAACGCGTCGACAAATTATTATTTATGTGATTTCGCCGAAAATTCTCTAAACAATGTTATGGATCACAGAAGTCTAAATTCCTTAATAATCACTTGTTCCTCAAACTACATAGGAGATGTGTGATCATCCGGATTCAACACTCTGTGAGATTACATAACTCTATGTTGGGACTCATTGAATGAGATGTTGTGAATCTGTCCCTCTGGATTGTCTCCAAGTATTTCAGTGTCTCCTTGGTCGCTTGGGACTTGCTCTGCTTCTAGATCCAGTGAAGCTGGCGGGTCAACCTCTTCGTGGTGAGGCATGAGGTCGATGTCTTTCTCTAACTCCTGTTGCTCCAAGTCCGTATCCATCTCCTCAAGTGCTTGTTCAATCTCTTGGGCAAAGTCCTTCTCCTATGATGGCTCACCCTATTTTCTTTGTTCCAGCTATTCAGATGAGTCAACTACCTATATGGGCATAGTTTCATCTGTCTATACATGTTGTGCCCCCTGTTGTACCTGTTCTTGTTACACTTCCTTCTCTTTTCTCTGCAACTCTTATTCCTTCCAGATTTTCTCCTTCAACTCATGCAACTCCTTCTCTATTTCCTCCATTGTTCATTTTTCTCTCTACCTTTGCACATTCCTATTGTCGTGTTGTTGCCTCTTTGCCTCTATTGCCAAAGCTACTTTCTGCACAAGTGGGTCTACTCAGATTATGCAGCTTTGTTCCTCCTCCATGCTCTTGACAATCTTCCTCTTTCCTTTGTCGTGCGCTGGTATGTTTACCTCTATTGTTGCTGCTCTCCTGGATGTTGCTTCACTTTGCTTCGCTAACCATTCCACAACGATGCCGACTGGTTCATTGGGCCTGGAGAAGCCATACCAATATCTCCATGAATCCTCCTCTGCCCAATGACATGCCCCATGGATCCACTAAAATTGTACTCTCGTACAGTGATCCTTTACGAAACAATGCAGGTCATACAAACTGTAGCTTCAGGTGTCGAATGGATATTTCTTAATCTCCTCCGATTCGACATCCGCATGCTTGAAATTTTGTATCTCGTATAACCTGATCCACAACAGAAGAGCAGGGCAAGGTGCCTTCTTCTTCTGGTGCAACTTCGCTTACAGTCCTATCAAGATGTGGTATGATACTTCCCGTATGATGAGCTTTTCCAAGGCAAACTTCAATATAACATGCGGAGGCTTCTTTGCGTTGTAGATCTGTATGAAGGTGTCAGACAGTGAGACATACCAATCTGCTATATATATTAGTGCCTTCATTACTGCCTTCTACATGGAGGGTGGATCCTATTCAAATATAATCTTGTACACCGGGGTGACAAAATGATCAAACAACTGTGTGATAACTCCTCTAAAGCTGCATTCGGACAAAATTTTACAATAAGTGTTCACGAAGGTCTCTTTTGATGTCCATGCCCACTTCAAGCCCAGGAACTCCCGACGGGCATAGATTACATCGAAGATGTAAGCATACATGTAGATTTCCACTTGCTCACCTTTGGGAGGCTTTCGAGCTCTTGTTACCTGTTCCTTTAGCCTGTGAGCCAACATGTCAGACCAGTTGCATGCTTTGCCTTCACTAGCTAGTTGGTCCAACGCGATCATAAAACTGGGCGGGATGTTTTTTGTGCTCTCTTGGCCATACAAGCGACATGCAAATATGACCAAGTATTGATACACCTTCCACAGTATCTTCATCTTGTAGATATTGTTGAGTGTCATCCTGAATTTGACCGGCTGCTTCACCCAGTTCTTCAAGATATCTCTGGAGTTGGCATTGTTGTTGGGTATGCTGGAGGGTGTTTTTATGATGATCTTGTGCCCTGAAGGTAGCAATCTCTGTCCCGCTGAAACTGATCAATTTCATCGTCTCAGGATCATTGTACGAGACAATCCAATGTATCATGTCCATGCATGGGAACACAGGATACCTCCATGCAATCTAGTACAAGACGGACTTGTGAATATTCACATAGACTTGGCAATCTTCGAGGTCTTTCCCAAATGTGCCTGCAAATGCATCATTGAAATCTTTCCATTTCAACTTGATGTCCTTGTCTACAATAAGCTTGGTGTCTTCATAGACTGGTAGACTTGTAGACACTCACTCAATTGCTGCTCCAATTGCACTTCCGTGAGTGTCCTTTGATCCTCCTCTCTTGGAGGCCATTGATCTTGAACTGCAAAGAGGCAGATGAACACCTGCTAGATCTGTAGACATGGAAACAGGCATGGAAAGAAATGTGTTAGCTAAAACCAAAGAAAACTTAAGGAATGACATGCAACATACCTGGGGATTGATTGGAAAAGATTGCACAATTTTTCCTGGGAGGCTGGGAGACTAGCTGCCAGAACTATCCAAAAGGTAGTCCATGTTGGTGGGAGGCTAGATGGCTATTGGAATTGCACAATGTGACTAGCCTACTGGCTGGTGGGATTATCTAATGTGAAGCTCCAACTGGCAAGGATTGAAGGCCCAGTGACTACATTACGCAATTTTCTGCGCCAACAATCACTACCTCTCAAAATTGTGCAATGCAAGGCTAGAAGATAATCACTGGGAAGAAATGCACATTTTCTAGGAGGAAGGAAAAGCCTTCCCTCTTATGATTGTGCAATGTTGTATTGGTGAGGCAGGGTCCAGGCAAAGGCTACCTAGACTAGCCGACGGGCAACTGGAAGCAAATGTGAATGATAATGCATGGCAATACTGAGTGTAAGCAGGAGTGAATGATCATGCATGCAAATAGTGAATGAAAGGTTCTGAAATTAGAAAAACAGGTATGTGTGTGAAGTGATTCGCCGAATTGGCGACCGTTCATGCAAAACAGTTTCATGCATGCGACAACAATGAGATGCTAACGAAAACTGAAACAGTGCTAGTAAAAGCTAATATGCATGTAAACGACACTAAGCATTCTCAGAAATCAAGTAGACAGTGCTCACACAAGCAAAAACACAAAAAATGATAGAAATGGTTCAAAATACAAGTTAAGAGTACTTACCCGGAAATAGCTGGGCTGGATGTGTCGAAGACTCTTGGATGTGGTGTTGGATGTTAAAGCTGGAAGATCAATGTGAAGAAGTGAGCTCTGAAGCATCGAATGAATAAGTTTGAAGCTCATGATGCGCATGCCACAAATCTAGGAAAAAGTGACACTTGGAGGACAAATTCTAAAACTATCTTTACATGTAACCTTTGGTTGCTAAATATAGCTCCCTAAATTCTACAGATTCTTTTTGCATGTTAATTTTTTCTATTTCTTGAAAAGTAGCCCATGCATGCAAGTCAAGTTTTCTTGGTCCCAGGTGGAACCAGTCAACCAGATGGCACATGCAATAGCCTTCCTGACTGAGTGGAACTTTTGCACAATTTGTGGGAGGAAGTCGTGCTGGCTGCCTAGACGGATTGCACAATTTCTGGGCTGAGCAACTGAATGTTGCGCAGAATTGCGCAACTGGTAAGCTAACCGATCCTGTTGGGCTATATTGCATAGTTTCCAAGGAAGGTTGATAGGAAGAATTTCCCAATTCCTAAGGCCAGTAAGCTTCCAAACAAGATTGCGCAATTTCTGGAGGGAAGGTTGGTTCCCCTCTAGAATTGTGCAATTTATTGAGGGAGTTGTTCAGCATGCAGCTGAACCAAGTCTGAGGAAGAAACCTATGAGGGGAATGCATCAAGCTATCATGCATAGGTTTTCATGTTGCTAGAAAACTACTAAAGCTGGTGTGTTGAGATTGCAACAAGATGATGGAGCTTAGTGAAAAGAGTCGCCTTCACTAAGTGGGCCCGCAGGCTATTTTTGGCGCAAGTCTATTTTTAGACATATGGATCATTGGATCATGTCTATGGATTGCAGGTTGCTGTTTATGGATGATTGATCAAGTTGGGAAAAATAGATGGACTTCTATTTTTTGATGAAAGTGTGAGTGATCAAGTCTATTTTTAGACTGGCTGTCAAAAATAGAAAAGTCAAATATTATTATCTCACAATAATATTTGGACTATAAACTTAATCTTATTCTCTTAGAGCACTTCAGTTTGAGCTACAAAGGTGGCACATGCAGCTGTCAGAAGGAAATACGCTTTTCTTATGATTCAGTTGAGTTGTTGCATGCATGACTTCAGTTAGAACTCAAGTGAGTTGAGTTTAGTGGACTGGAGGTGCAGTTGATGGAGTTGTGTTCAGTTTAGCTTTGTTAAACTGGTTGTATTTAGTCTAACTGGAAAATAGACTAGAGATGAGTTGGGTGAATTAGTTATAATTAATTCACAAGTTATTAACTCATAATACAACTAATGAATACATCAGTTAACTCAGTTGCATGTCAGTGCATGTTCAGTTCAGCAGGGACAGGTGTTAGAGAATCAGATTGCTATCAGTTGTGACTATAGTTGTGCATCAGATCTTGCACAATCAAGGGATTGAGTATGCCAATGAGTTTTCTCACGTATTTTCCCACATTGTAGCTTGTGCTAACGTGATTTAGCCAAGGAAATACGTGGTTGCCTTGGAATTATCATCAGTTCTTGAGCAGGTATTGAGCAGCGGAGGCAGGCAAGCAGCGAAGGAGAATTTGAGCCAGTGATTGATTCAGATCTGAGTTGTATTATGTGCAACAGAGGTGGAGATACTTGTGAGAAGTATTATGCTGTGTAATGTTACATGACTCAATCATTAATATACAGATAGTTGGGGTTTTTAGCGAGATGCTTTCCCCGGGATACATACTGTGTTAATGTGTGAATGCTCTTGATGTTTTATTGTTATTGATGCTGCTATATTGATGATCAACGTAGAGGAGCTTATGTATTGTGTATGTTTTCCGCAATAGTACATGATCAGGATAATCTCTGTTGAATATGTGTTAAATTATTCAAAATTTCTACAATTTTCACCTTATAAATCTTGGTATCATTCATAGGAATCCAATTTTCCTTGGTCTTGGCCATCCTAGGAGCCTCAGATACCTTTTGTAAAATTTACTTTTCTTCTTTTCACTTCTTATTCACTTTCATCTATTGTTCTAATTTTTCCTATTTTTGCATTTAGTATTGATGATTTCTTGTTGTAGGATTGGGTTAAATGGTTGAAGTAAGTTATTTTTAAGGCTCACAAGAATTATTTCATCCTTGGAACATATTTGGAAGGTCATAGTAATCATTTAGCTACTTGGATTAGTTTTCTTATTCCCAAATCTAAATTTTTGGAAGTCCCTTGTGGCAAATAATAGTAATTTTATCCTATTTTTTAGAACATGATAATGAGATTCAAATAAGTTGATTCCACTTGAATTAGATAATAAAAATATTAATATCAATATTTTTTTTACCCCATTTAATTTTCACTTGATTAGGTTCGGCATTTGATAGATTAAGTAGCTCACTAGTTCTCGAATTTCTAGATTTTAGACTAGTAATTTTCTGCTATTTTTAACATGTTTTAATAGAGTAATTTTTGAGTGATTCCACTTGGAATGGAGACCTAAGACATCCTATTAAATAAAAAAAATTGTCTCATACAATTTGGATTTGATTTTCTTGGTCATTCTTTGAATTATATCTTCCTGTAGCAAATCCCGTAACTTCCTCTAGCAACCTGTAACTTCTTGTAGTAGCACCTCTAACTTCTTGTAGTACTCTTCTAGCATGTATACCAATATTTTCTTATAAAGCCTGGTTTTTGTCTCTTAGACTTGAATCATGACCTCTAGGCTCTAAATCAATGGTCGAGGAAGAATAAACACCAATTAGGACATGCCTTTTTACAATGTAGATTAGGCCTATTTATTTGAATTCATGCTCTTAGGATTTCAATTACCAATTGTTGTTCTTACCTAGGATTGATTTCTTTTAAAAGTAATATTTCCATTTAAGCAATTATTTTAGGATTTGATTTCATTAAATTCACTCCATTACATCATCACAATGAAATAAGGACACATTGTATGCTGCACATATAGTGTCGATACCTCTTAAGTTTGTATGAACCCCAGGTTGATAATTAAAGTTGGTAGCCTTGGGAGTTGTAGCATTCTTGTTGCAATATTGAGGCTCATCACTTTTCGGTGCCATTTCAAGGGAGGTGTCAAAGTATGTATTTTTTTCTTCCCTAGTTGATTCATTTCTTTTTACTTTCAACAAAAACAAAAAAATTACATTAGGCATATTTCATTTCAAGAATAGAAAAGTACATTGCATTAGAATTCTTATTTTAAAAAAAATCTCCAACACCAGCCCCCCCATTTGATCACGTGTTTCAGTAAGAGCCACATCACCATTCATTTTTGCAGGTAGAAGAAGAAGAGGTGACAAAGGAGGTAGGAGAAATGGATGGAGATGATGACAATGAGGAAGATCATCTTGGATTTCCCATTCAAGAAACTAATGTCAGTGTGCATATGAAGAAAATTCCTCCATATTTCCTTCCTAACTTCCATGATATGAGGGTAGAGGATACAAAAACATTTCTCTTTGAATTTGAAATTCTTTGTAGATATTATGGTTACTTATTAAACATTAAAAAAGTAAGACTGTTTCCGACAACATTGAATGCTAAAACTCTTAAATGGTTCATGAGTTTAGGGACTAATTCAATAAGATCATGGAATGATATGCAAAATATATTTCTAGAAAAATATAAAGATCATGATCTTAAATAAGAACTATTTAGAATGAATCAAAAATAAGATGAGAGACTTGAGGATCTAATAGAGAGGTTCATGTATAATGTTAAGAGAGGATAATTACATCATTTAGGATTTGACACACTAAAATCCCTCTTAGAAAAATTAGAGATGAGTGGATTGATTTCCTTGATCTCATGAGTAGAGGTGATGTATACCAATTATCATTTGAATAAATTCATGATATATGCAAGTGCATCTCAAGAGGAAAGGAACGAGTAAGTAAATCAACATCAAGATTGGAAAATAAAGTTGAACTTGGAATTTGTTTGATAACACTAAAACATAAATTCTTAGCAATCTAGGAAAACAAGTAGAAATGTTAAGAATGCAAGATGAAGAAAAAGAAGATGCTGATATTTGTGTTGTCCATGCATAATCACATGATGTTAAATATTGCCTATAATTACTAAGGTTGAAGGAAGTTTACCAACAGGATAATGAAGAAAGTCAATCACCAAAGCAATTACGTTATGTAGCTCCAGGAGGACCATGGAAACCTATTCAACATGATATGATGCAAGAGACTAATTCACAATTTCAAGATTATGCACATCCATATTAAAGTAATTGGAACATACCCTTTTCTTGGAAACCTTGGCCATCTCAACCCCAAAACCAATCTTGGCAACAAGGTTGGAAATGAACTTATGGGAGCCATCCACAATATCCTCAAAATTTTCTTCAATAACATCCATATGCAATTCCATGTTATCCATACCATCCACCTCCACCACAACCACAACGCCACCCACATACATCTCAAATATCCACTCCCACTTAACTACTTGTACCACCATTTCCTTACCCACATAAGGAAGTATCTCAAACCACTTACAACTATGAGGCACAACACTTACAAATGTCTCCTCTTGATCTAAATAGTATTCATCTTATCTCAGGAAGAGTATTGCAAAAAAGAGATTATCTTGATGTCATTGAAGGAAAACATTTAGAAAAAGAAGATTCAAATGAGAAGATCAAAGGATCATGGGCTGCACTTGATGGATATAAGACATTAGAATCAGATATTGAGGGAGTTACATCATGTTCACCATTAGATCCTCTATGTGTTCAAGAGAATAATCAGTAACAAGAAGAATAGATGAATTTCATGGAATAAGAAGACATCCAATATGATCCAAATCAACAAGTGGACCAAGGTCATCACAAATATATTGAAATATGGTTCCAAACAATCATTAAGTTGTAGCAACACACTCTTCTTCAACAATTCCTAATCTCATGTTAGTCAAAGAATTTGGACTCTTACATTCAGGTACATGTCAAAGAATATGTTTTGAGCCTACACATGATTTTATCTATCATCCTGTTATGCAGGTGGCCCCATTGGAAGTATTCCTATACTTGTTTTTTTTTTTTTCAAGTAGAGTAGGGTAGGAAACGATTAAAAAAAATGAAAAGTAAGAAGAAAAAATAAAATTGTAGATGAAAACCTCCTTTGAGGCGCTTGAGATTGGCTCATTGATTGAAAACCTCCATGAGGTGGTCAATGGGTTGGAAAAAAGAGTAAAAAGAGAAAAATAAAATATCATAGGTGAAAACCTCGTTTGAGGCACCTAGGAAAACCTACTAGTTGAAAACCTCATTGAGGTAGCTAGTAGGCCTAAAAGAACAAATGAAAAATGAAAAAAAGAAAAATCCTTTGCTCCATGTATCTCTCTGATGAATGCAGGTGCTCTCCAACCTCTGAAAGGAACAAAAACAACTTGGCACCAAAAGAAAAGGTTGGTCAAAATTCTAGTCAAAGGAAGTCAAACATGGGCTTTCTCCCCTTTTTATCACATGCTCTAGAAGGACCAATTTCATGTCAATTCATCACCCTCATCTCTTTCCACCATCCACCCATCATTCCCAAGCTTTTCCCAATCATTTTCCTTGCTGTCCTAAAATGCTACAAGAAGACTTTGTTTTGCTACAAGAAGTCAAAATACACAGAGGAGAAATGTATTTTTCTCATATCTTGAAAGACGTGCATCCATTTGTCGATATGTTTTTGGGGGAGATGCATATGGATGATGATAAGATGCCCAAGAATTTTTAGCGAATTCTAGTGAACACTTTTCGAGAAATCGACCTCCATCAGTTACAACATTTTTTTCTTTTTCCTTTCTCGATATCCTTGCATCCATTACTGAGCTATTTCGTGGGGAGATGTATATGGATGATGGTAACATGCCCAAGTAATTTTAGTAAATTCTAGTGCATATGTTTTGAGAAATCAGCCTCCATCACCTATAGCCATTTTTAAATCTTATCGATATTTGTGCATCCATTAGCTAGGCTTTATAATGGGTAGATGCATAGGGATGTTGGAAACATTATCACCAAATTTCAGGTCAATCTAGTCTACCATTTGAGAGATATCCATAAATCAAGTTTGCTATAGGAAGCTATCCTGAAATGCTATAGGAAGTTCAAAATTTGTACAAGATGGCCGAGAAGAGGCTACATGAGGCAATCCAATTGGAGAAAGGAGTCAAAAGGCCATGTAATTTTTAGGGAAGGTTGAGAGCGGTCCCCCAACACCACTTTCATCACTCACCCACTCCATTTCACCTAAACTTGTTCAAAATGTTCACTTTGTCTTGCCTAAAAAACATAGAGAGAGCATTGTTCTCCATTTTTCCATTCTTCACATTACCTCCTCAAGACTCCAACCCTATTTACATGGCTTTTCATCACTCCCCTTAGCACCAACATGCTGAATGAAGACTAGAATAAATGATAAAAAGGCTGCTATAGGAAGAAACTCCTCTTATAGCAGCCTGTGTAGTCATAATATAAATCTCTGAGATTTTTTTTCTCCACCAACAAAAGCATGATGAAGCCATATGTGCAATTAGAAAGGGACACATCATCCTTGGGAAGGCATTCCACCAATAGATGCAACCCATTCACGAGAGAAAAAACTATACAAACGCAGGAACATCATCGGTCAAAGTGAAATCCAATCCAGAGGACATACACAACAACCTTATCAGTCAAACAATCAACAAGCTATGAAGACCTATGAAATGTAGACATTTCCCACTGTAGATCAACAAATTATGCAATATACTAAAGAAAAATACAAGATCTACTTCTACAACAAACTTGTGGAAGCTTAATTAAATTTGAGCAAGATCAAATAGAACACATATAACTGAGAATGAGAAATCAATCACACCTAAACACAGAAGAATATTATGGGGAAAGCCTCAGCTAAAAACCTCGATCTCTGTATTATCATACAAGTGGAAATATGTTCAGATTACACAAAGCATCAACTCACAAGCTATCCTGCTCTTAGTACAATCCAACAATACAACTTAGAGATTGAATAGACACAAGATATGCCTTCCCTCAGCCCTCCAAGCCTCATATTTCCTTGCGTAGTTTCTCCTAGGTCCTCAAGCTGCCTGTAGAGCTATAACTAGGGTCTCTCACACCTCTAATTATCCTACATTAATAAATCAATCCGGGAATGTTTTGTTATTGCAAAGAGTAACTCAATCCGAGGCTATTCGTCCAAGTAATGCTTAGTAGTATAGCGTTCAGAAAAGAAAAAAGTAAACAGATTCTAAACTATAACTAAATTATCCCAAAATATAGAATCACAAAAGACAGTTGATCAGTCAAGGGTACGGAAGCGATAACTCATCCCTCTAGAAATTGATAGAAAGGAAATTAGAGCATGGACCATAGGTCTGGGAGCTAGGAAGCATCTATTGAGGCTCACTATAGCCTTAGACCTTCTCTCACACCAAAACAAAAAAGGCAAGTAAATAGAACGACAGAAGGTAAAATGGAACAACAAAAAGGAAATGGAACAACAGTAAATGGAACAACAAACAAAAGAACTAAATCTCGCGAGTCAAAACCAATGATTCACACTCTGATATAACATTCTTTTCCCCTCAAGCAAACTGGATGGAATATACTTTATGGAACAACACTCATTGATGAATTATGGAACAACAATAATCAACCATATATAAACGCCTCGCATTAATATAGTAATCTGAGAATGAAGGATAATATACTATGTTTCTAAACAGAGTAACATTACTTTCAAGTTCCAATAATTGTTATTTCACATGGATCCAATGACAGTAATATTCATACCGACGCTCTGTAACAGAAATAGCTGTTTAAAGACGCAATTCAACTCTGAAGAGATCCAATTACACAGTGCGGAGTCGTTACACAAAAAAATCATTAATGTATTGATCATAATAGAGCATAGCATAGCATATGAAAGATGTATTAGATTATTAAGTAATAAAGATAAGCAAACCACTCATAAATCACAGTATAATGATACAAAAGCAAGTGTCCTTCGGAGCCGGGCCCTTAGCTGCCAATGGTACACTGCCTTAGGTTACTCCAGGCATAGAGATGAAATAAATGCCAAGTCTTTTATATTGATGCATCACCAAATGTATAATAAACCAGGTCTCAGTGAGACTCGATGATCAAAGTTTTGTCTGAAAATGAAATTTACAAAAGCAATAGTCCCCTTGCTCAACGACGCTGTTCCTTTATATAAGAGTAACGACGGAGATATCTAGATAACAAAGATAAGTATAACAACGATCCCTCAGGATCGAAGATCCTGAGGGATTCGCCAATCGGTTAATCCTTTACTTTTCTTTCTCGCGTTCGCCGACTCGGTATCCCTCCTTCCTTTCCTGGGTTATTCAGCTCTGATTTACTCGATCTTGTTCGCATCCAGTTCCCTTCTGGAGGGACAACAGTTATTCTTCCTCTGTTTTTCTCTTTTGGATGGCAACTCCTTGCTTCCACTTCTCCCTGTATAGAAAAACAACAATTATTAGTGATTGAGCTTACCATGTTAATTCTTGCACATTTTATTAAAATCCTTTATCTCTTTTGAATTCACAATGCAGAAAAGGTTACAAATATTATTGGAAAGCCACTAAATTGTTTTTTAAAAGCATACCTTTCAAGTGCTCCACACACCCCCCTGCTTACCCTGTTTCATGCCCTCATGAAAACATTATAGTTGACATGGAAGGCAGTGAGAGAATAGGCTAGAGAGGGGATCTTGTGAGGAGGCCGACAACCGTGATGAGCAACTAGATTATCAAAGAACAGATTTATTTGATCTGCAGGCATTTCATACAAGGCCTGATATCCGGGTGCAGGGTGCCAAATAATTGGACTACAAAATCGATACCCCAACCAGGATGGCCCTTATTGTAGAATACGTTCCCCATAAAGGTTCAATCGGCTGGCAGTCAGCTCAAAATTCTCGTATTTGAATGGTTCCCTAAGCTGGATGTTTGGGCTAGAGGTCCGGTATCGAAATTTTGCAGCATCGATGGCAAGGTATTTAATAGTCAGAAAATATTCTAGGCTATGTTGGATCAAGTCTTCGTGCATGGGTCCTAATATCTCGATGACACCCAGGGTCCTCATGAGGCTCCTATGCTCTCTCCATAGCGTCACTGGGTCTCTAGGTTCATATCGCACCCATAAGTCTAGGCTATTCTCCTATCTTTGAAAGGTGTTATAAGCTCTGAGCCATTTCAGCTGATTAACCCCAAATGAGATGAAGGCTTGGAATTGTATATCGCCAACAAAAGGGCCAGGACTTAAATCAGTTTCCTGGTCTAGCACGAGGTTGTGCAAGTAAAATTCGCACAATAATCTTTGAACCTTAATTCCATAATGCTTGCAACAATCTATAAAATCATTAACAGTATTGATGTGGATAGGGGCACCTGCCCTAACGACTTTTATTTTCAATCGCAAATATCGTTCAAGCAAAAATAAAACATAATTTTTAGCAGGGGCCCTACAGGTCAAAACGTCATTATACAAGGAACGCACAATGTCCATCTACTTAATAACACTATCTAATCGACGAGTTACTTTAGCAACCTTTTCTTGCTCCTTTTGCCATCCTTCGAAGGCCTGGCTCTCGGACTGACTAATATCGCGAAGTTGCTGTTGTAGCTCTTCGTATTTCTCCCAGGGGACTGTTTGTTCTCTTATCTATTCAGCTTCTTGCTGAGCTTGCTTTATCATTTTGTGCAAGGTCCTTGTTTTTGGATCCTTTTTCCATAAAGCCGTAGAGGCTGGGAATTTTACCTGGACCTTTTTGTTATGCTGCTTAGAGTTTAGTACCTGAATTACCCCTGAGGGTGGTGCTTCTGTTTGGGTCTCCTTGCTCTCTTTTTCTTTCTTAACACGAATAAAGGGTTGTTGTGGTCCCCCTGTCGTCGAAGCCTCTTACTGTTCCTCTACCTCAATTGGAATGTCCATCCGTTCTTCAGGGTCAAATGGAACAGTAGTCTGTCCCTCAACGATATTTGGAATAGCAGTCTCTTCTTCAATGTCATTTGGAACAACAATCTGTTCTTCAATGTCATTTGGAACAGCAGTTTGTTTTTCGGTAGTAGGTCTCGTAATGGGGTTTCGACCAACAGAACGGCTATAGGTCTGTCGTCTTCTTGTCCTCCGAGATTTTACTACAGTGGCCCTCTTTCTTTTCCTTGCGGTCCTTTGTATCCTCAAGTTGGCTTTCAGAATTCGAATTTGCTGTCGAAGCTTGGCTAGAGTGCCCAACAACCTCTACTGTTTCCTCCTTAATTTCTTAATTTCTATTGCCTCGGCAAAGGGTTTATGACTGGCCCTTAAATCTGCTCCTTCTCCGTCTGGAATTTCTTCCAGTGTCTTGGGGACATATTGTTCTTGATTGGTGTCTCCCATTTCATCATCATAAACGGGCAGGTTTTCTTCTCCTGCATTTTCTGCATGCGCTTTCTCAGGTATGTCTTCCTCCGCGGGTCCGTCAGGGATACCTGCTGTGCTGGAGGGCTGGCCATATTCCCCCATATTGGCCATGACTGCTGCCAATTCCTCCTCACCCACAGGGTCTTGCAGCGGGCTACCCCCTGGCTGTACTACTTCCTCTTCTTGATTGACCTGCTCAGTGGCTGCCTTGGAGTATTCAACTTCTATTTCTATCCCAGAGTGCTTGTCCCCTTCCTCAATTCCTCCTCCAGGCTGCTCAGCCTCGGCCCCTGATTTCTCAGCATTTTCTTCGGAGGGTCCTCCTTCTGGTTCTGGAGGTTCGTCCACAATCTCGATTGGCTGGGTAGTGGTTCCCTGGATCGTTTCCAACCTTCCTCGTATCCGGGCCAGTCGGGATGATTTCCTTGGTCTCTCAGGTTGTTCGGGTGTACCAACAACTTGTTTCTCTGCTACCAATTCTCTGGGTTCCTCTGGTCGTTCTGGTGTATTAGAGGATTGCTTTCGTTTTGGAGGAGCATGTCTTTCTGCTGCCAATTCCCTGCGTTTCTCTGATCGTTCCGACGTGCTGGAGGAATGTTTAGGTTTTGGGGGTGGTGCAGCCAATCCCCCCTCGACTATTGCGATAAGTTCCTCCCAGCTGCTCTGTTGTTGGGTGAGACTGTGGCTCACTATCAATCGAATCAGTCGATGGTGGCTAACGACTGCTTCTATGTGCTGTGCCTTTTTCAGGCTTCGAGCCGCATCATGTAATAATGAATTTAAAAGTGTAGGGAGATTTACAGAACATTTTCCTTTCAAAACAGCTAAAAGTTTCAGATGACGTGGTCTTACCACGTCTTCCCTCCCTTCGCAAGTGATGTAGCTCTACACTATCTTTGCTAACTCGGTCCAGGTTCCCCTAATGTTGTCGGCAGAACTCCCTTCCCTTTGACTGTGAAGCTTTGGCTTTCATCCTGGAAAATCTCCATAACCTTTTGTAATCTTTCTTTCTTCAGCGTCCATACGGGTTCGGCAGCTGGCAGTCCCGAGACTTCTGCGATGATATCATCTGTGACCGCTATCCATTTTTCTCTTACTATGGAGTAGTTCTCCTACAAATTTTGCAGGAATTCCAATGCCACTGCTTCATTTGATTCTTGTAGGCGACTGAAATAATTCAGCCACCCTGCGTTTTCCAGGATCTCGCGGGAAGCAGCAGAGACTGTCAACTCCTGAGGTTCGCTTTGGACCGTCTTTCCCCCCATGATTCCACTCAGAATTCTTAATGGAACAACAACTGCCTGTGCTGTTTGAGATGCAGAGAGGGTGATCGTCGCCAAATTTTGGAAAAGAACACAGAGCATGCAACAAAAAAAGGATTGTGGATGGAAATTTCCGTAAAATAGAATTATCATACCGTTAAACCATGCCATACCTTCATACATTATCTTGCCCGAATGGTGTGTAGACACGTAATCCATGGAGTAATGAGGTTACCTCCCCCCTGCGATCTGATAGGCTGTCCCCAGCCGTCCTATAGAGGAGCAGCAACCATTCGGAAGTCAAGTCATAAAGAAACAGCATATGAAATTATGTCATGTTTTAGAAAAGCAACGAAATACCGAAATTGAGGCAAAAAGGTAAATCACGTTTTACATAAGAGCCTGCGTGATATAATGAGAGGCCGGGGGATGGGACATCTGTCAAGCGTACGAAATCTCTAGTGGTCATTGTCAGTTCCGTTGCCATGATTGGTGGTAATGAGTATTCATGCGATATATACATCGGGGCATGAAATATGATCTATTCAAAGGATATAAGAGACGAAAAATTATTGATATCATACCTGTTGGTGTAACCATTACGACTTCAATGCCATTAATAGAGCTCTGTTGCCAAAAGGTGTTCATAACCTTGGCAGAGTTGTTTATTTCACCCTCCGGAACCATGATCCTTTGAGTGTATTCTGAAGAGTTCTTTGTCAAAATGTAGGCCATTATGCTGGCTTGGTAACCAGATAGCCATAATGCCATTCACAAGGTAGGCGCGAAACGTGGACAGGCCGGCTCGTGATGAGACCCCCTGTTCCAAGGTTTGTTTATTTGGTATACCTTTGGACCATATCCCTGGTGTGGTGGCCGTAATGGGAATTCTACTTCGCTTCCATCCTTATGATCATGGTAGGCTGGCTCTCGATGAGACCCCCTATCCTGCATTTGACAATTTCATATTTTCTTTTTCTTTTTGCAGAGCACCTTATTTATTTATTTATTTACACATAAGGGTGGTTCCGCACTCCTTAAGAGCAGGGAATGGTGGAAGAAGTCTTATCATCCCAACAGATAGATATAAATCCTCTGCTCTTACTCCTAAGTAATAATTAAAAAAGATTTTTAGGGAAATCGTCATGATAAAGATCACCAACCCGAGCGCCGGTAATAAGACAATGACAACGAAGATGAAAAGTTAGTGTCCCTCCTATTGTCCTCTTATCAATACTAGGCTTTATAGAGATGGTGATTTATGATCTGCTGACTTCGGTATAACATGATTTATGTTCATTGCATAAGTCCATAGCTGTATCTTAAAGACTGGGGAGAACATGGGCGCCAAGCATCCTTAATAAGAGAAAAAACAAGCCGATGGTGTTCCTCAGAGAAGAATCCATACAAACAAATACGTGGGATGCCATTTCTTTGAAAAGAACAACAGAAAATCACGGATGCTATTCCTTCTGAGAAAGGAACAGTAGAAACACTCTAGTGCTGTTCCTTTTTTGGAAAGGAACAACAGAAACACTCAAATGCTGTTCCTTTTGAAAAGGAACAGCAGACACACTCAAGTGCTGTTCCTTTTGGAAAGGAACAACAAAATCACACAAGTGCTGTTCCTTTTGAAAAGGAACAGCAAAATCACACAAGTGATGTTCCTTTTGAAAAGGAACAACAAAATCACACAAGTGCTGTTCCTTTTGAAAAGGAACAACAAAAACTCACAAGTGCTGTTCCTTTTGAAAAGGAACAATAAAATCACACAAGTGTTGTTCCTTTTGAAAAGGAAGAACAAAATCACACAAGTGCTGTTCCTTTTGGAAAGGAACAACAAAAACTCACAAGTGTTGTTCCTTTTGAAAAGGAACAACAAAAACTTCACAAGTGTTGTTCTTTTTGAAAAGGAATAGCAAAATCACACAAGTGCTATTCCTTTTGAAAAGGAACAGCAAAAACTCACAAGTGCTGTTCTTTTTGAAAAGGAACAACAAAAACTCACAAGTGCTGTTCCTTTTGAAAATGAACAGCAAAAATTCCACAAGTGCTGTTCCTTTTGAAAAGGAAAAAAAAAATCACGCAAGTGCTGTTCCTTTTGAAAAGGAACAACAAAAACTCACAAGGGTTGTTCCTTTTGAAAAGGAACAACAAAAACTCACAAGTGCTGTTCCTTTTGAAAAGGAACAGCAAAAACTCACATGTGTTGTTCCTTTTGAAAAGGAACAGCAAAATCACACAGGTGCTATTCCTTTTGAAAAGGAACAACAGAAACACACCAGTGCTGTTCCTTTTGAAAAAGAACAACAGAAACACACCAGTGCTACTCCTTTTGAAAAGGAACAACAAAAACACACAAGTGCTGTTCCTTTTAAAAAGGAACAACAAAAACACACAAGTGTTGTTCCTTTTAAAAAGGAACAGTAAAAACACTTAGAATGCAAAAAGAAAAATCAAGAAAACATATATACAAGATGTTATGTACAAGTTGTGGAAAAATGAATTCCTTACTAAATTATAGGTGAGGAAGATTTCGCTTCCCCTCCTAAAATTTCCATATCAGTGTCTTGACGCAGCTACTGACAGAAGGATTCCCGAGTGAGTGGCTTTCGATAGAGACGAACTCGGTGGCCATTTACCTTGAATGCATATCCAAAACCATCAATTGTGATCAGAGTAAGGGTCCCATTATCATGTACTTTATGGATTTCGTATGGTCCTAACCATCGAGTCTAAAGTTTTCCCGCCGGAAGTCCTGAAACCGAGAGTCATATAACAGAGCCTAGTCTCCTTCATGAAAGACTTTGTTCTTGATAAGTGCATCATGCCATTTAGCTCGCTGCTGTTGAATAAGTGCTGTATTTTGTAATGCAGAGAGCCTAATTTTGTCCAATTCATTAATCTGCTGTAATCGATTGATTTGTGCCTCACTCAGATCTAGGCCGACTTCCTGTGCAGTTCGTAGTGTTTGGATTTCGAATTCTATGGGGAAGATAGCTTGTTTTCCAAACACTAATTGATAGGGTGAATAGCCTGTGGTACTTCTCCATGTGGTTCTATAAGCCTACAGTGCCTCAGGTAATCGGGCGGCCCAATCACGCCTATGCGATGCAATGGTTTTTGTTAAAATTGATTCTATTACCTTATTGCTACTTTCTACTTGTCCATTTGCCTGCGGATGATATGGGGTAGTAATTTTATGCTGGACATGATAGTTGTTAAGTGTTGCATCTAATTTATTTCCAACAAATTGTGGTCCACCATCTGTAATTAGTTCTCTCGGAAGTCCATAACGTATAAACAAATGGAACAAGAATTGTATTACAGAATCTTCTGTAGCCCTAGGTAATGATTCAGCCTCAACCCATTTGGTAACATAGTCTGTCGCCACCAGAATGTATGTTCTCTGATTTGATGATGGATTAATGGGCCCAACGAAATCAAGAGCCCATCGTTCAAATGGTTGAATGACTAATTGTGGTCTCAGAGGCATTTCGTCGGCTTGGCTTGGTCGTCCTGCTCGCTGGTAGCTGTCATAGGCTTGTGCAAATTTTTTCGCATCTTTGAAAATTGTAGGCCAATAATATCCTGTCTGCAATACTTTATGTGCTGTTCTCTTTTCAGCAAAGTGTCCCCCGCATGGTCCGTCATGATAGGCTTTTAAAATGTCGAAAATTTCATCTTCTCGAATACATCTCCTAATTTGCATGTTTGCCCCTGTGTGGAACAAATAGCCCCCAATCCACGAAAATCGAGTGCTCTTCTGAACAATCTACTTATGTTCCTGAGGGGTTAAGTGTTTTGGTAGCTTACCTACTGCAAGGTAATTGGCGACATCAGCATACCAGGGTGTTCGAACAGCAACAAAAAACAGGTGCTCATCAGGAAATTGATCTTCCACTGTTACTGTTTCAATTGATTTTGGTATTCATGAGAGAAAATTGGCTACAGAGTTCTCCTTGCCAGGTCGATCCTTGATTGTGATATCGAAATCCTGCAATAAGATCAACCATCTGGTTATTCTAGCATTCGTAACAGGTTTATTTTCCAAATATTTGATAGCAGAATGATCTGTATATAACATAACGGGATAGCCTGTGATATAATGTCTAAACTTATTAACAACATGTATTACAGCCAGGAATTCTTTTTCAGTGACAGTATAATTCAATTCGGAAGAGGATAAATTTTTGTTGATATAGTAGATAGCATATGGTTTTTTATCCTCTTCCTGCCCCAGGACTGCACCGATTGCTGTATCCGAGGCATCAGATGAGATTTGGAATGGTAAATTCCAGTTTGGTCCTCGAAGGAATGGGGCTGTTGATACAAGCTTCTTTAATTCCTTAAAAGCATGATCGCATTTTTCTGTCCACAAGAAATCAACATTACCAGTTAGAGCATATAGAGGTGCAACAATATGTGAGTAATGTTCTATAAATCGTCTGTAATACCCAGAAAATCCAAGGAAACTGCGTACCTCTGTTTGAGTAGTGGGGGTGGGGATAAGCAAAAGTATTTGGATTTTGGCCGGGTCTACCTGGATGCCAGCTACTGAAACATAATGCCCTAGAATGCCTGTCTTCATCATATAACATTTTTCGTGGCTTAGACAAAGCCTGGTAGCGATGCAATGTTGTAGGAATTTTTCTAGAGTATCTAAAGCTGGATCAAAGTCATCTCCATATGGTGTAAAGTCATCCATGTACATCTCAAGTCCATCATTTATTAAATCTGCAAAGATGCTAAGAACAGCCCTTTGGAATGTAGCAGGAGCATTACATAGGCCAAAGAGTAGAACTCGATAGGCAAACGTTCCCCAAGGACAAGTAAATGTAGTTTTATCTTGGTCTTCAGGGGAAATTTGAATTTGGTTGTATCCACTGAAGCCATCCAGGAAAGAAAAGAATTTCTTTCGTGCTAAAGTGTCCAATACTTGGTCTATGAATGGGAGAGGGAAGTGATCTTTCTGTGTGGCTTTATTTAACTCCCTGTAATCCATGCAAATCCTCCATTTTCCATTTTTCTTGGGTACCACCACCAGGTGAGAGACCCATTTACTATCGGAAATAGGATAGATAAAATTAACATCTAAAAGTTTCTGAAGTTCGGCTTTTACAACCTCTTTTATATGGGGGTTGAGTCTTCTTTGCGGCTGACGAACAGGTCTTGCATCTTTTTCTATATAGATGTGGTGGGTGCATAATTGAGGATCAATCCCTTTCATATCAGGGTAATCCCACGCAAATGCTCCTTGATATTTTCGTAAGAGATGGACAAGCTTTGTTTCTTGGTCCGGTGTGAGGTTGGCATTGATATTTAGAGTCTTACCTCATTCAATTTCCACTACTTTACTATTGGCAACAATAGTCACAAGTATTGTTTGGTCATGTGCATCTTTCAAAGGATCTTCTTCTAGCTCACTATCAAATGCTGCTTCTATCATGAAACACTGTGTGTGAGATCTAGATTCAGTTTGACTAATGAAATTATTGATGGCATCATCTTCTGTTTGGTCTTTAAAATCTAAAGCCTTCTGTACAGTCAATGGGGATCTGATATTGCTAGTAAGGTATGACACAAGATGCTGGTTAGTTTTGATCATTCAAAGGCTTGGCTATGCTGGAGGATATAGAACTAGATTTTTAACGTCTGGTCCTTTAGTTATGGTCATGTTTCCCTGCCAACAACCAATTTAAGCATCGGCAGTAGCAAGCCAAGGTCTTCCTAGAATTAGCGGATGTCCATCCAGTCGGGTTTTTGTATTAATTATCAGGAAATCGGTTGGATATTCCTAGGAATCTACAGAAACCATGACATTGTATAGAGTACCTTCCGGTCGAACTACAGATCGGTCTGCCAATTCTAGCAAAGTAGAAGTAGGTTCTACTGATGTAATGCCGAGCTTTTGGCAGGTAGAGGTTGTCAAAATATTGATTGCAGCTCCTAGATCAACTAAAGCATTAGTCAGGGTCTGACCATAGATTTGAAAAGTTACAATTGGATTTCTGGGATCTTCATATTTAATGGGTGTCTATTTTCTTGATAACAGGTCAGATAAAGTACCGACTACTTGGACTCTTGGGTTAGTGGTTGTATTCCTCCTTGATTTTTTTATGCACAATTATTTTATAGTTTTTGCGTATATAGGAATGTCTTGAATGGCTTGGAGGAATGTAATTCTTATGTACAGGTTTTGTAACTCTCCCAGAATGTCAAAGTCTGGATATTGCATTGGTCGTGGTATGACTAATCGTTCCGGGAAGGGAGGAGAGGATGTACTTGCTTGATGATGGGTCTGTTCCTTATTTACACCCTCTTGTTGTAACGGTTGTTCTATTGGTAATTGATCTTCAATATGAACTGTTTTGTCTCCCTCTGTTTCTATTACACATCCAAATCTTAACTGAAGATCATTGCACTCCCTTAGGTCAGGTCTGATTTTTGATGTTTCTATGATTTGGAGGGATTGGACCGGTCTATTATTGGGATTGGGATTGGGTTGGGCTGGGAGTTGCGGTCTCAGATTAGACTGGGGGTTTTGTTGTAAAGTTGGCAGAGTCAGTTGAGGGAGTGGAATAGTTCCTGTTGGCTGATATGTCGATTTTGGCCAGTTTGTCTACCAGGGTGAACCTTGCGAAGTAGGGGGGATCCATTATGGAGGATATGAGTTATTCTGCCAATATGGTGGAGCGTAGGGAAAATTTGGCTAGCTGAATTGGCTTGTTTGATTCATCCATGGATTTGGAGAAGGAAACGACTGTGATGACTAGTTCGGAAATGGGGGTGGAGATTGGTTTTGCCACATACTATATTGCTGAGCATTATACTGTGGAGGCTGGAAAGAAGAAGTTGGGTCTGAAAACATACTAGATTGCCTTGGTTGCCATTGGCGACGCTGGTTAACGAAGTATGCTGGCTCTGGTTCTTCTTCCGCTTCCTTATATACTGCCTTCAATCCAGGAAGTGAGGGGCAACTCTCAGTAAGGTGATCTTTTGTACAGATAGCACATGTTTGAACTACACCCAGTGGACATTCCTTGTGGCTATGTTTTCTTCTACATCGGGGGCAGAAAATCGCCAGATTTTGTTCCGCCTCCATCTGCTTTTGTTTAGCCTGCACAATATCAAGTTGTGTAGTTAATGTCCCTAGAATATGAGTTTTAAAATTTTCTAATAAATTTCCAAGTTCTACACGTGTTACTCCTTCTGTTGATATTTTGTTATCTCTAACAAACCGATCATATTCTACTGGCTTTATCCTTGTGCTGCCTCTTGAACTCCTGATACATAAATGAATGATGTTAGCAAAATTATCTTGATAAATATCCCCTTTTCCCATGATATTTAATGTTTCAATCCACTGTTCTTTCATGCCTCTGATCAATGTAGTTTTTAACACATTATCAGGTAGAGGTAGTGATGCATAGGGGGATCTCTGTAAATTATACTGGAAATGTTCTACATATTCTTCTAATGTTTCATTTGGTCTAGCTGTCATTTGGAAAATTTCATATTTTAATTCTCTAGACCTACAGTAATCGTGATATTTCTTTAGGAAAGATTCTTTCATTTGTTCCTAGTTATTTATGACTCCACCACCTAAACCCATAAACCATCTTAGAGCCGCCCCTTTCAAAGTGGAGGGGAACAACTTTAATTTTTGGGGGTTAGTGGTGTAATCATATCCCCTACATAGCACATCGAATTCAAATAAGAATGCATCGGGGTCCTCTGATGTAAGTCCATGAAACGTAGGGATGTGTTGAAGAGGGATCGCTTTCATGGGCACATTTGCTGCAGAATCCACTATAGGGTATTGCAATGTTGAATTTTGAGTATTTGTCTGATTCTACGCCATAAGATTGAATATATGCCAATAACCTTCCGGAATTTCTAGGAGGGTATTCCTAGGTTGAGGAGGAACGACCTTGACAGGGATTGTTTTGATAACACTTCCCTTACCTGGAATTTCTATATGAGGGAATGGGGTGCCTTCAATAATAATTTTTACCGCGCTCCCCTTATCTGGGCTATTTAATGGTTGGATTATCCTAGGAGGAGACCTTGGCTCTCCTATTTCCCTGTTTCCCCTTCTCCTTCACAAAGGTTTCTTAAGTTCCCTTCCTACAGTCGTTCTGACACATAATTTTCAATTTCTTGAAAGTCCTGTTCATCAGTCTGACTATGCACCTTAGCAAAGGCTCTAGATGGTGATGTTGTGGCCTGAAGGGAGCTAGTAGGCTGTTTAGAATTAATCTTTCTGGGGCCTACCAACGACTGAGATTCAGTTTTCTTATAGATTTCGTCTATGAAGGTTGTTCGGCCAAGGGTCACCGACCCTTTGGATTTTTCGGGTTTGGTTGGAGGTTTGATATTCTTTTCTGGCTTTTTCTGCTTAGTCATGCACTCTAAAAAACTACTAAATCCTATTCAACCAGTAATTCTTCTAAGAGAGCGGACGGTGGAGCAGGGCTTTTACATGCTCTGTACGCAGGTTCTTACCTTCCGTTTTTAAAATCCAACTCCCCCCTAGCGGATTTGCGCACTACTCTGTAAAGGGCAAATGGCTATACTCTTTCCTCGGCAACGGTGCCAAAATGTAGAGCTATAACTAGGGTCTCTCACACCTCTAATTATCCTACATTAATAAATCAATCCGGGAACATTTTGTTATTGCAAAGAGTAACTCAATCCGAGGCTATTCGTTCGAGTAATGCTTAGTAGTATAGCGTTCGGAAAAGACAAAAGTAAACAGATGCTAAACTATAACTAAATTATCCCAAAAGATAGAATCACACAAGACAGTTGATTAGTCAAGAGTACGGAAGCGATAACCCATCCCTCTAGAAATTGATAGAAAGGAAATTAGAGCATGGACCATAGGTCTAGGAGCTAGGCAGCATCTGCTGAGGCTCACTACAGCCTTAGACCTTCTCTCACACCAAAACAACAAAGGCAAGTAAATAGAATGAGAGAAGGTAAAATGGAACAGCAAAAAGGAAATGGAACAGCAGTAAATGGAACAACAGTAAATGGAACAATAGTAAATGGAACAACAATCAAAAGAACTAAATCTTGCGAGTCAAAACCAATGATTCACACTCTGATATAACATTCTTTTCCCCTCAAGCAAACTGGATGGAATATACTTTATGGAACAACACTCATTGATGAATTATGGAACAACAATAATCAACCATATATACATGCCTCGCATTAATATAGTAATCTGAGAATGAAGGATAATATACTATGTTTCTAAACAGAGTAACATTACTTTCAAGTTCCAATAATTGTTATTTCACATGGATCCAATGACAGTAATATTCATACCGACGCTCTGTAACAAAAATAGCTGGTTAAAGACGCAATTCAACTCTGAAGAGATCCAATTACACAGTGCGGATTCGTTACACAGAAAAATCATTAATGTATTGATCATAACAGAGCATAGCATAGCATATGAAAGATGTATCAGATTACTGAGTAATAAAGATAAGTAAACCACTCATAAATCACAGTATAATGATACAAAAGCAAGTGTCCTTCAGAGCCGGGCCCTTAGCTGCCAATGGTACACCGCCTTAGGTTACTCCAGACGCAGAGATGAAATAAACACCAAGTCTTTTATATTAATGCATCAACAAATGTATAATAAACCAGGTCTCAGTGAGACTCGATGATCAAAGTTTTGTCTGAAAACAAAAATTACAAAAGCAGTAGTCCCCTTGCTCAACGACGCTATTCCTTTATATAAGAGTAACGGCGAAGATATCTAGATAACAAAGATAAGTAAAACAGCGATCCCTCAGGATCGAAGATCCTGAGGGATTCGCCAATTGGTTAATCCTTTACTTGTATTTCTCGCGTTCGCCGACTCGGTATCCCTCCTTCCTTTCCTGGGTTATTCAGCTCTGATTTACTCGATCTTGTTCGCATTCGGTTCCCTTATAGAGGGACAACAGTTATTCTTCCTCTGTTTTTCGCTTTTGGACGACAACTCCTTGCTTCCACTTCTCCCTGTATAGAAAAACAACAATTATTAATGATTGAGCTTCCCATGTTAATTCTTGCACATTTTATTAAAATCCTTTATCTCTTTTGAATTCAAAATGCAGAAAAGGTTACAAATATTACTGGAAAGCCACTAAATTTTTTGTCAAAAGCATACCTTTCAAGTGCTCCACACTGCCCCATATGTGTAATTAGCTCACACACTACTCACTAACCTCGAAAATAATTGCGCAATCTTGAAGGAGATGAATTCCTTTTGCATGCAAGAGATATCCTACATGGAGTGTTCCTGCAACTAACAGTACACTGTCCCATCATTTGATCTCAATTGGGTCTCTATCTGAACTGACATGCATGAGTTAGTTATGAGAAAATGTTTAGTTATGTGAAGTGCAGCAGTTACATGCATGCATGCATTAACTAACTAAACTCACAATTAGTTTAACAAACTATTTGAACTAATCTAACTGGACTTAACTCAGTTAATTGAGCTAACTAATTACAACTCAAAGTACAACTCATCCTGATCTCCTTTAATCAAGGGATAACTTCCTCAACCAATGGAGAAACTGTTGCAGGTCTACACATAGACTTCATGTTTGATTTTTTACAACTAATTAACTCAAGATGAATTAATTAATTATTTTACAAACAAATACTAAGCTCAAATCTGAATTTTAATTCTAAATTTTAGTTTAGGGACTAACTAAAATTGGAATGCATCCCGCTATTTATAGCAGTTCTATTTTTAGCATTTCTTGTTGCTATTTTCAACACTCCATCTCAACAATAAAGGGATTATCAATGACCCCAATCCTGTCTTTGTGGAACTTGAACTTGCATTTTGACAATGCCTTAGTTAAAATATCTGCATCCCGTTCCTCGGTCGGAACATACAACAACAACATGATCCTCTTGACCACACAATCTCGAAGATGGTGATACTAGATATCAATGTGCTTGGACCTGTCATGAAAAACCAGATTCTCAGAGAGTTTGATACAACTCTGATTATCACAATAGATCACATTTGGATCCATCCTCTAACTAAACAATCCCACTAGAGTCTTTCGCATCCTAATGGCCTTGCATGTTGCCTGATTGGTAGCCATGTATTCAGCCTCTGCTGAGCTAAGTGCAACTGACCTCTGTTTCTTGCTGTATTAGGAAATTGCAGTTGAACCAAGGTTGAAGATTCCTGCAGAAGTTCTCTTCTGTTATGATGGACTCCTTTCCCAATCTGCACCTGTGAAGCATTGAATCTTCACTCCCTTTGTCATTCTATACCACGATTCATACTGAGATGTGCCTCTGAGGTATCTCAGTACATGCTTCATTTCCTTCCAAAACAACTTGGTAGGTTGAACCATTTCTTGACTCAACTGTTTCACTGTAAAGCATAATTTTGGTCGTGTGTTCACTAGATACATGAGCGAACCCACAAGCTATTGCTAAATAGTAGTAGCTACTACCTCACCTGAAGTAGCATCCTCCTTCCTCCAGTTCCCAGCTAGAGGAGTTTGCATGGGCTTGCACTTCTCCATGTGAAAGCACCTGAGTATCTCATTGGCATACTTGCCTTGAGACACAAATACTTCCCCATCTTTCTGCTACACTTCCATACCTAGAAAGTAGTGCATAAGACCCATGTCTTTCATCTTGAACTCTCTTGCAAGGTCCTCCTTGCAAGACTTGATCAACTGATCATCACCTGTCAAAATCAGATCATCCACATAAATAACAATGATCAATGGCTTACCTTCTACCATGATGTGGTAAAGGTTCACATCTACTTCACTCTTGGTGAAGCCCGACTCAGTGAAATAGCTTTCGATCCTCGTGTACTAAGCATGAGGTTCTTGCTTCAGCCCGTACAAAGCCCTATTGAGTTGGCACACATGTGACTCACAATCGAAGGTCTCAAAACCTTTTGGCTACTCAATGTACACTTCTTCCTCAATCTATCCATTGAGGAACACTGTCTTCACATCCATCTGATGGATCTTCCAAACCATCTGAACAAATAGTGCTAAAATCAATCTGATAGATGAGTACCTTGCTACAGGAGCAAAGGTCTCATCGTATTTGATCCCCTCGACCTGTGAGAAACCTCAGGCAATAAACCTTTCCTTATGTTTCTCTACACTACCATTAGCTACTTGTTTTACCTTGAAAAGCCATCTAGAACTAACCACTAACCTGTCCTGAGGTCTTGGGACAACATCCCACACACTGTTTCGAATGATAGAGTCATACTCCTCTACCATGGCATCAACCCAGACTGGTTGTTTCACTTCCTCCTCGAATGAAGAAGGTTCAGAATCTACACACTCCCCAACCAGGGCCATGTAACTGGTGTACTGCTCGGGTGACTTCCTTTATCTGCACTGAGAAGATGGATGTCCCACATTCTCTCGCACATCCATCATCAGCCTGTCAGCTTCCCTTGACCATTTCCACCCATCTCTGGAAGACTCAGCATGAGTGGATGTCTCCGCTCTCGGATCCTCTGCATGCGGTTTCTCCACATCAATATGAGGCTCTTCCTCCTTAGGAACTAAAATTTTCTCCTCTACATGCAAATTGAGCTCCCTCTCAAGTAATACTCACATGGCTTTCTGCTCATCGAACTTCAGATCTCTGCATACCACTGTCCTCTGACTAGTAGGCATGAACACCCGATAGTTGTGGGGTGTATCAATGTACCCCACAAGTATTCCCAACTCAGTTGTTGGATCTAGCTTCCTCCAGGCATCTTTGGTCACATGGCAATAAACTGATGATCCAAAGATCTTGAAGTGACTCACATCTGTTCGCTTCCCAGAAGAGGCCTCCATAAGTGTCTTCATTCCCAGTATACGGTGTGGGCTTTTGTTTTGCAAATATACTACTGTATTGCATGCCTCAGCCCACAAATGAAGTGGTAGGATTTGGTCATGCAACATCGCTTGAGCTGCTCCCACAATCAATGTATTCTTCCTTTCGGCCACCCCATTTTGCCGTGGGTTATGGAGTGCCATCAACTCCTGTTTAATTCCTTCTGCAGCGCAGAAATCCTTAAACTATTTGGAGACATACTCTCCACCATTGTCGCTACGCAAGGCTTTTATTTTCTTTCCAGATTCCTTCTCTGCCAAGGCTTTAAACTCACAAAACCTCAATAAGGTCTGATCCTTCTTTTGCATAAAGTAGATCCAGCATCTACGAGAAAAATCATCAATAAAAATAACATAGTACCTTTGTTTATCGGTGGAGGCCATAGAGAATGGTCCACAAAAATCTGTGTGACCTTGCTCCAATATTGCTCCAGCTTTACTGTTAATATGGAAAGGAAGACTTCGCATACTTACCCAGGGTACAACCTTTGCATGTATCTATCTGCTCCAGTTTTCCCTTGGGAAGTCCGGTAGAAATTTGCTGCATGATCTTCAAGGCCCCATGGTGCAAGTGGCCCAATATTCTATGCCATAGCTCACCAACATCTTGGCTTTGCACCATCTATGCTTTGGAACTTAATGCAACACAATTTTCTACCTCTATCTTGTAGAGCTTAACTCGAATCCCAATCCTCTTTGTCTGTTCGGTGCCGATATGCCTCAGGAATACCTTTCCTTTACTAAATACTACATCATAGCCTTTATCTTCTAGCATATCGAGAGACACAATATTTTTCTTCAGACTCGGTACATACTTCACATTAATGAGGGTGAGAGGATCTCCATGCTCCCTCTAAAACACAACTGTACCTTCACCTGAAACATGGTATTTTCCATCACCGCCCATCTCGATCCGCATATGGAGATCCTTCTCCTCCAAGGTACTGAAAAGATTCTTGTCACCAAACATGTGGAGAGAGGCTCCATTGTCCAGGTACCACACACATCCCAACATGGATGAAACCATGCATGCGATGAGAGAGAAATCCAACTCGAATTGTGAAGCTAGTTCCTCACCATCTCATCCCTTCGAGGATCCCTTCTTGGATTTCTTTTGTGGACAATTTGTATCATAATGGCCCATCTCATGACAATGAAAGCATTGCACTTTTGATTTGTCAAACTTCTTCCCACCATGGGAAGAAATAGATTTGGGATGGGATGCCTTCCCTTTCCCTTTCCTCCCCTTACTCGCTAAGGCTAGATTTTATTCATCATCTTGTTTTAATGAAGATCCATCTCTGGTGCTTCTCCTTATCTCCTCCTACATCAAATCCGACCAAAGTCGTTCCCAATCTAGCAGTTTTTCTCTTCCATTAACCGAGTCTTGGTAGCTATGCGATCTCTTAGGAAGACCGAGGAGAGCAAGACTCGCCATGTCATCATCAGCTGTCGTGATCCCTACACTTCCAAGCTTATCCCTACAGGTGGTGAGCTTGTTTAGATATGTAGAGATCGTGTCGCCCTTTTCACACTTGATTTTCTGAAGCTTGTCTTTTAGTGCCAACTTCCTCCAATCGCTATTATTCTGATATAGATATTTCAATGTTTTCCACATCGAAAATGGTGTCTCCTTCCCATGGAGGCTTGAGACAATGTGGTCTCGAAGTCCCTCCAGGAGGATTCTCCTTGCTCTAGCCACACATTTCTTCAATTTCGCTAATTCTATAGCATTAGCTGCTACCTCCTTGGGGGCTTATTGATCAATTAAGTCCTTTAGACCATTGTCCTCTAATACTTCTTCCATGAAATCCTTCCAGGCTATATAATTCGAGCTGCCATCAAGGGCATACTCGAGTCTTAAACTGCTGAACGCCATTGGTGAAATTGAGATGTGATAAGAACTCGATTTCTATAATCGGAACCTCAAACTTCGAACTTCGAACTTCTTTGTATACTATTCTTCGTTTTGATCACCTTTGCTCTGATACCATGTAGAAATTTCCCATCGTAGATCAACAAATTATGCAATATACTAAAGCAAAATACAAGATCTACTTCTACAACAAACTTGCGGAAGCTTAATTGAATTTGAGCAAGATCAAATAGAACACATATAACTGAGAATCAGAAATCAATCACACATGAACACAGAGGAATACTCTGGGGAAAGACTTAACTAAAAACCCCGATCTCTGTATTATCATACAAGTGGAAATATGTTCAGATTACACAAAGAATCAGCTCACAAGCTATCTTTCTCTTAGTAACATCCAACAATATAACTCAGAGACTGAATAGACATAAGATATGCCTTCCCTTAGCCCTCCAAGCCTCCTATTTCCTTGTGCAGTTTCTCATAGGTCCTCAAGCTGCCCCCTATGTGTAATTACCTAACACACTCCTCACTAACCTCTGAAATAATTGCCCAATCCTGAAAGAGATGAATTCCTTCTACATGCAAGAGATATCCTCCATGGAATATTCCTGCAACTGATAGTACACTGTCCCATCATCTGATCTCAATTGGGTCTCTGTCTGAACTGAAATGCATGAGTTATTTATGAGATAATATTCAGTTATCTGAAGTGCAACAGTTACATGCATGCATGCATTAACTAACTGAACTCACAATTAGTTCAACAAAGTATTTGAACTAATCTAACTGGACTTAACTCAGTTAACTGAGCTAACTAATTACAACTCAAAGTACAACTCATCTTGATCTCCTTTAATCAAGGGATAACTTCCTTAATCAATGGAGAAACTATTGCATGTCTACACATAGACTTCATGTTTAATTTTCTACAAAATAATTAACTCAAGATGAATTAATTAATTTTTTTATAAACAACTACTAATATCAAATTCAAATTTTAGTTTAGGGACTAACTAAAATTGGAATGCATCTTGAAATGCTATTTATAACAGTGCTAATTTTAGCACTTCTATTTTTAGCATTTCTTGTTGCTATTTTCAACATGAACAAGAAGGTAAAGGAAATTAGCACCTCCAGAGAAGCATGGATCAATCACAACTCAACAGAAACATGCATGCCTCTCCTTCAACCCATCATGATATGAAGCCCCACAACAACATGCATGCATCTACAACAACTCCACATGAGATTGGTACACATATGCACTATTCTTCACCTATTATCTTGAGCGTATTATAGCTAGAAATTTGTTTTTAATGCATGAGAGATGAGGTTTTATAAGCTAAGGATGGGTTAGTAGTCTAGGCCACCCTCAACCAGTTAAGTGCAACTAATTCATCACTCATGAAATGTGTAAAATGTGAATTAAGAGGGGTGATGATTATGAGGAGTGGGGACAACGCTTAAAAGAGGAAATTTGTGCAAAATCCAAGTCACCAAAGCACTCCGATCTCTCCATCCACTTCATATACACTATCTATCCATGATTCTTCCATCCTAGTTCACAAGATTTTTTTTTTCAAGAGAAAACCCTACACTCTGTCTCACCATGAGAATTTATTGAAAAAACACACAGAGCACATTTTATCCATTTTCACAAACCTACACTACTCCCTATGAGCCCTAGAATCATCCTCCAAACCCTCTACATCCTTTCTCATCACTCCCATATAGTTAAAATACCTTGAAAGAGAAGGAAGGACTGCTACAAGAAGAAAGCCTCCTCCCGTATCAATCTATGAAACCATTACATAAAGCCATAATCCTATTTCTTTTTCCTTTCGAGTCAAGTAGAGGGGGTGATACCAACTCATGAGGCACTCTACCACTCCAAGCATGACTCTCCACTAACAATAGTAGCACCTTGGGCATCAACAAAGGACCTACACATATAGCTACAACAACAATCAAATACCATGAGGGGTAGAGAAGATATACATAGGAATAGGAAAAAAAGTAAACCTAGAGAAGGAGCACTAGGAGAAATGGGTGGAGGATTTGAAAATTGGTAGCAGGGTTCCCTTGCACAATCCTTGAGAAGACATGGACAAATTTTGTTGACTTGGATGAAGAAGCTTTTCCACAGTTAAAGAGTAAGTGAGGGATGAATCTGCAAAAGGAGAAGAAGGTGGAAAAGAAAAGAAAATGTTGAAACATAAGATAAAGTGCCTAAAAAAAATCAAAACAAGGGATAAAAGGAGAATAAGAAGCAAATTCAAGAGATAACCTCCCTCCAATCCAAAAGAGAGGATCCCTAATCCTCTCAAAAGAATCCAAGCACCATGGGAGCCATGAATAAACAACTAAAAGAAGAATATGCCTTGCTACAGGAAGGCAAAATTTTCTATAGGAAGGCAGAAAGTTGCTACAGGAAAGTGTTGGACAACTATATAACAAATCAGGGAGTCCACCAGGGCCATGAATGAGGCACAATGAGGTCACTACATTCCTTAGAGGATGAGCAACACATTCAACAAGGGATTATGATGGGCCTCTAAATTAGACATAAATTGAGGCCCATGTCACCATCCTTCAGCACATTAAACCTCTCTTTTGTCATTAGATAACATATTTTTAACTTTAATATGTTCATTAGGAAGGTTTATGGACAATTTCATATTTGTGCCTAATATTATTTATTTTTGTGGAATATTGTGAGAATATTGGGCAAATTATGAAGATTTGGAGGAGATAATTTAGGGACTTAATCCCTACTATAAGAGGATCAATATTGGATAATAAATCAACAAGATATTTTTAAATTATTGCACAAATTATAGAGTTCCAATGATTGAGAAAATCTAGGAATGTGTTCCCTGTCATTTAATGCAGATTCCTAGTGTTGGGAACCAGATCCGCTATTTGAGGGATTTTGGAGGGGGATTCTTCTTCCTTTCATAGATAATTCTTCCTAATCATTTTTTATAACTACCAATTCAAATTTTCCTCTAGGGATGCGCTTTTCTTAGTGTTCTGGTCGAGAACGCTTGTATTTTTGCAGCTCTACTTTCATTTCTTATAGGAATGTAATTGTATTGATGGAAATAATGAAGATTGGTACCATTTTAAACTTATAAATCTTGGTATCTTTCATAGGACTCTAATTTTACTTGGGCTTGGCCATCCTAGGAGCCTCACAGTCCTTTTTTATAATTTACTTATTCTTCTTTTCACTTCTTATTCACATGCTTCTCTTGTTCTTTTTTTTCCTATTTCTGCATTTAATATTGATGATTTCGTGTTGTAGGATTGGGTTAAATGGTTGAAGTAAGTTATTTTTCACGATCAAAAGCATGATTTCATCCTTGTAATATATTTCTAAGATCATAGTAATCATTTAGCTACTTGGATTAGTTTGCTTATTCCCAAATCTATTTTTTTAGAAGTACCTTGTGGCAAATAATAGTAATTTTCTGCTATTTTTAATAACATGCTAATGAGAATCAATTGAGTTTATTCCACTTGAATAGTATCATAAAAAATATTCAAATTAATAAAACAATTTACCCCATTGCATTTTCACTTGATTAGGTTAGGCATTTTATAAATTAACTAGCTAAGTGGTTCTCGAATTTCTAGATTTTAGACTAGTAATTTTATGCTATTTTTTAGCATGTGTTAACAAGGGTATTTTTGAGTGATTTCACTTGTAATGGAGACCTAAGACATCATATTCACAATTTTTTTTTTTTTCCATCCAATTTGGATTTTATTTTCTTGGTTATTCAGTGAATTATATCTTCTTGTAGCAAATCTGTAACTTCCTATAGCAACCTGTAACTTCTTGTAGCACTCTTCTAGCACAAATGTACTTTCCCATAATTGCTCAAAAATCTTGGATTTTGTCTCTTAGGCTTGAATCATGACCTATATGATCTAATAAATGGTTGAGGAAGAATAAACACCAATTTAGAGGTCAGTGATGACTCCCACACTTTATTAATGGATATTGGACACTTGATGAGGATATTTGGGTTTGACGATGAGTTGACACACCTCCAAATACCTTTTTCAACCTTATTCTTTTCTTAATGGGAATAGGAAGTTGTTTCATGGAGGTGAGGTGGGGAGGAGGAGGATAAGACATGACCTTTCGAATAAGAGGCATGTTACTTTGATGACTTGTTGCACATTTTAGGAGAGACATGTTTTTTGGAGATGAATTCACCCTTTGGAAGCCTCTTCAATCATTCTTGTGGTCATTTTGGGGATATTTTATATTTTATTTAGCATTGAATTTTCATATTTGAGACTAATTTATGGGTATGATTGATGACATATCTATATTGTATGATGAATTAATGTCATTTTAGGGACTTTTAGTACCTGAAATGAGTAAACATTCTTGGTTTCCCTATTGTAAATAAGTTGGTTCTCTTTTCATTTAGAATAATTATGTACATGGACACATAGAAATTTGTTACTGTAGTTTGATGTCTTTTCATGGATGATTTATAGTGAGTCGTTGTAGTGAATGAAAAAGAATATAATAAGTGTACTTTATCATAATTAATTTTTTATTGGATGGATGAATTAATGTATTAAGTATGTGGGCATAGTATTTTATTTAGTGATTCTTGGAAAACTAGCACTTATTCCAATTCCTTGAGGAAGTAGCAAGTGGGACCCTTCATTTATTTCATTTTTGGAAATTAAGAGTCTTGATTCAAAACTCAAGGGCAAGTGAACTTGCATACCCTAGTTTTTTCACTTTTCTAACTCTTGTTTATGCTCCAAATTCTTCAAATTTATTTGTTCATAGACTCTTCCAGCCCTATACGAAGAAAGACACTAGCCTTATCTCTGTTCTCCAAATAATTTATACTTATAATTTTTTGTTTTGTTTTGTTTTTGTTCTAGGATAAATTAGGCTTAACTAAAGAAGAATAATTTAATTTTTCAACATTTAATGTCCTACATTTTATTGTACTAGTGTGAGGTATGGTTTATAATACATTAAAAAAGAAAGAGTGTCAATTAAAATGTGTTTCCAAATCATCAATCTACTAGGAAGCCTTCTTTGTAATGAATTAGTAATTTTTGAGATGTTAATACTAATACTCTTATTGTTGCACTTTATGTATGCTAAGTAGTGAGGATTTTCATTAAGGTGCTAGATTTTCATTAGGGTGCTAGATTTTCCTATAAAAATAAATCAAGTATCTATTAATTATATACTTTTGAAGAGCTCTCAATCCAAATTCGTTAGCCCCAATACTCATCACTAAAACAATGTTATAAATTGTGCACACAAAACTAATTTAAAGTAGCACAATCATCATTTAAATTAATGACAAGGTTAATAGTCATAAAAATTAGACTTTTGCAATAGTGGCACTTTATTTTCCTACGGATTTACAATTAAATAGTTTGTATATGCTATCAAAGATATTAAGGCCAACTATAATAACTGAAGTAAAAGACACTTCTTAGTGACAAAGGAAAAAAGTAGCTTCTATTAATTAATGATGCATAAGATAATGATGCATAACATAGTGATACTATCATGGTAATAAATTATAAATGATAGTATCATGGTAATAAATTATAAATGAATGAAAATTAGGTACTTTAATCATACTTCGCTATTGTTAAAGATATGAAAACACAAAAAAAATGCTTATATTGGCTCATGATGTCCCATGTTCCCAAAATAAATTAGTATAGAAGCATAAAAGGTATTATAAAGAAAGGTATTAGAAGGTTGAAAATCCTAAAAATAGACATCATGTTAATCATATATTTCAAAACTTTGGTTGGAGAAACCACTAACTTTACTTAGAGCATGTAAATAAAAGCAACTAATTTACCTAGCAATGTCTAAAATAGGTTTTAGAATGCTTCTACATATGAATCAAAATATACTCTAAACAAAATATACTCTATTAGTTTAGGAAAGTTGTTCAAGAAAACAATCCCTATTTACAAAATTTGTAAAATGTTGTTCTATTTGTTATATTCATACCCATATTATGTTTTGAACTCTAACTACTAGAAATTCAATATTTTATTAAAAATAATACTACATCAAAGATGGTTATAGTCATTGATAAGTAGAAAAGAATATATACCTCTAAGTTAATGGATTTCAAATTTATACGGATGACACTAATATATGTAGGAATAAAAGGTTTCTTGCATAATAAACATAAATTATTTATCATTAATGAATTGTATATAATTTCTTGTTAGATAAATTTGTAATGTTTACATACTTTGAGTTTGTTGGAAATTTCGAAAATTATAAGAAGGTTTTTTTTCCATGTACCTTTAAACTATGGATGAATGAAAATATACTTATATTTTCTATTTGAGGGTCATCTTTAGTTTGAGAACCTTCTATAATTAAATTTCTTTCATTTTCATTTTTTCTTTCATGTCTATTCTATTTGGCCATAGCCCACATGGCCAATTGTTATTGCACATAGTTTCTATTAGTTTTGATGGGGATAATATTGGTGCTAGTAGTTCTATCTCACTGTATATATTATTAGATGCACACTTCCTAATAGTTTATCCTAAATGCATTTGGAAAGGTTTTTGCACATTTCTTGTTAGATAAATTTGGAATGTTTACATACTTTGAGTTTGTTGGAAATTTTGAAAAATAGAAGAAAGTTTTCTTTTCCATGTACCCTTAAACTATGATGAATGAAAATATACTTATATTTTCTATTTGAGGATTCTCTTTAGTTTAAGAACCTTGTATAGTTAAATTTCTTTTGTTTCCATTTTTTCTTTCATGTCTACTCTATTTGGCCATGGCCCACATGGCCAATTGTTATTGCACATAGTTTCTATTAGTTTTGATGGGGATAATATTGGCCCTAGTAGCTCTATCTGTTTATCCTAAATGCATTTGGAAAGGATTTTGTAGCTATTAACTAATTAGCAATTGTATAATCCTAAAAATTGTCCTATTGGAGGTAAATTCTTAAAAAATATAAAAATAATAAAATATTTTGGATGGCATGCCCTAATGTGGCTAATTTATTTCTTCTCACTATTGAATATATAATATAAGGGTATATATCCTTGACCTATTAAATTTTCCACAAGTCCATTGTCATCTTTTGTGGCCTTTACTTGGTGGTTGTCCTTAACTCTTGAAACCTAGATGTTTTTTTCTAATTGTAGTGGCAAAATTTATCATGAATCTCCATGATTATGGATTCCTCCTCCTCTTCCAAATACTCTATTGATTTCTTCCCCATCCTCCAAAATAATAGTTTCAGCTTTTTGATTTTCCATTTGCAATTCCATATTGACCAATTTCCTTGAGGTCACCTTTGAATCCCTTAATTGCTTATGTTTTCAATCAATTTTTATTTTATTTTATTTTATTTATTTATTTTTTATTTTTTTTATGGTTTAACATCTATAATTTCTAAATCCAAAGTTTCTTAACTACCATTGTTGTGTTGTTCACACCTCCAAATTGAATCTTAGAGAGGAGATTGTGCACAAAACAAACATCTACTTTGATAATTTTAAATATTCCATTCACAATTTCAATTAATAGGTTCAAAAACAAGGTTTTGCACTTATCATACTAATTCAAAAAAATATATTTTTCTTTATACAATGAAAAATAATGAGATGTTAATAACAATATAAAATACCTTCTCCCTATGCTAAAATCCAAACATCATTTTACTATTTCTATAGGGATGAAGAGGGAGGATAAGTTTAATATAATAAGCTCAAAAATTATGAAAAATAATTAGAATAGAAATATAAAAAGAGATGAAAAACATGTTTGCTAACAAAATTGTGTTTGCAAGATGTTAAACAAATTTAAACTCACACCATAAAATGTCCATAATATTTCTAAAAAATGTTGAAAATGAGCATCACTAGAGTCTAGAAGAGTCCCCTATAAGAATTTCTTTCCAAACATAAGAAATAAGCTTCAACTAAATAAGATGAAATAGGAACTTAAATATCCCACCCATAGGCTATACATGTATTTTTGGGTAGTGCTACAAATCCCAAATATAAAACCCCACACTCCCCACCATCCCACCTTGCCAAGCTTAATGAGGGTGGGATATCTCAAGAATGTCTCTAGAATGATTAATATTCCCAAGAAATAAACATGGTCTCATGTTCATGATTATTTTCGACTTTTATTGACACATTAATTGAGTCATTAAGAGGTGAAGTTAAAAAAAAAGACTCAGAGGTTGATGCAAGTTACTTCACCTCCCCCTCACCATTTTTTCATATACTTTAAAAAATGAAGTTGTAGGTTTAATTGACTATATAATTTTGCATAGTGCTTAGTCATGTGAAAGAGTGGTAGAGCCTATCACTTTTGAATCCCTCTATCAACTTTTGAGGTAAATTAATGAACATGTTGCCATGAATTTCTTAGGGAAGAAATTTGTTTACTATATGTGAAAAGAACCCACTATTAATTCATTTTTTATGTTTTTTATCTTCCTTATTAGAAATTTCTTTCCAAAGTATCGAGGATTCCTCCTAGTTATATTCTATTTCGTTAATTCCGTGACATATAGAACTTAGTTTTTCTTGACTAGAACAAATATAAATCCTTAAAACCTACAACCACTATTTGGAGGGTTACGGATAATAACATTGATTCTTGAAACCAATGCTCATGTCCCCGTGTATAAAAAATAATATAAACAAGAAATCACACATATTCTCAAAATAATGCTGTTCCAATCCCTTTATCCTACTCATTGCAACCGAGAGACCATGTCTAGTTAGTCAAACTTATTTTGTAATAGTGTTCTTCACTAAATAAAATATGATTTATAGTCCCCTTTTAGTCATGAATTATCTGAAGAAATAAATAATCCAAAGATCCAATAGTGTCATAATGAACATTATCCACAACTTATAATGAAAATAGCATCTTAAACTATTTAAGAGTATGATGTTTAACATAAACTATTTAAGAGTATGATGTTTAATATAAACAAGGGAGCCACTGCCATGGCGGTAGTCCCTGCCGGGGTCTGCCACAACAAACAGCTAGCAATATGTGGCCTAGGTGACACTGCCAGTGTCGTCTCTTACAACTCCGTCCAACTTGGAATCTAAGTATTTATGGGAGCAAAAATTTGCAGATATTGGAGGGAAGTAGGTATCCAAAGTTCCTGTTCGTCCGCAAATTTCATCGGAATTGGAGGATGAATAATGGTGGATTTTGAAATTAAAAGCATTCAAATTTTGACATTACAGAGCAGCTTGTTCTATATTCTATTTAGGTCGAAACATCTCTTTTCAACAAAACAAAGATTTATGTATATTTAATGGAACAGATTACCGGGGGATCAATAGCTTTTAATTGACAGGCAGATTTTACTCATCAAATGAATTTTTTTTCAACAAAAAAAAAAACTAAACGCAGTTACATTTTATTTCTCTGACTTTTGTTAAAACTAAAAGCAATTACATTTTATTTCTCTGTTCGTCAGTAAGCTCTATGATCATCATGAAATATCTCCATGGAAACTTGTAGGTCTCGCACTCTGTTTATCTTTCCTTTGAGTCTATCTTACAGTTAAAAAAGTTGTCTTCTTTTACATTTCTTTTTAACTTTACACTAGCATTTCACTAAGCAAACTATTGTCAAAAAAGACATCATACTAGAAAATTTAATAATATAAAATATTTTATAACTTTTTTTTTTTTAATGTTTGATAGTACTACATTTTTATGGTGTTTAATTTAGAAAATGTACAAAATTTTAACTCAAACTAATTTTAAGATTTCATTTTCATAACTATTACCAATTAATCTACAAGCAACAGACATTTTATAATTTATAATTATCATAAAAATAAAATAAAAATTATCCCAAATATTCCAGAACCTAAAATCATCCGAGTAGTTTAGATAGAGTTATCTACTTGTGAAAATTGAAAGGGGTGGAAATTTTTAACGTGAAATCGAACGTTTGCCAACTCCCAGAGTAGTTTGGATAGAGTTATCTACTTGTGAATATTGAAAGGGATGGAAATTTTTAACGTAAAATCGAGGTTTGCCGATTATTCGTCGGCAATAGTTTAGTGATTTCCCTGTTAATGAGCGGGGCGTAGGCTACGCATTTAATTCAATTAACTTGACTCATCCTTGGCTATTCTTTGTACAAAATTTTCATGGTAAAGTTAAGAAGTGGCGCGTAGGCTACGCATCTAATTCAATTAACTTGACTCATCGTTGGCTATTCTTTGTACAAAATTTTCATGGTAAAGTTAAGCGCTGAGTGGTCAAAACAAGATAAAGGCGAGGAATAACTCACATGGAAAAGTAGAAAAGTTGGTATAAATACATACATATTTCTCATTCAGTCACACCCGTTAAAGGATTATTTATACAGAATCTTAGGGAACCGACTATGATGAAACAATTTATAAATTCATACAATTAAATGCTTTCCAATCAAAGCCAATTTGAAATGAAAGAAACAGGGTTTACCTGATAGTGTTTTGACATTATAGAGCAGCTTGTTCTATTTTCTATTTACGTCGATACATCTCTATTCGGCAGAACAAAGATTTATGTATATTTAATGGAACATATTACCCAGGGATCAATAGCTTTTAATTGCCAGGCAGATTTTACTATCAGATGGAATTGGATAATGAAAATAAATTTTTAATTTTATTTAATTATAAAGATAGAGATAGAAATAACTTTATACACTAATATGCACATAACCAAAGACAAATACATTGGCAATCCACCTGAACCTACAACACTACATAGACATGTGGCATCAATCAAGGGAAAACTTGTTGGTAAGCGTGTGGGGGCTTGCATGAAGCCCACGTGCCCCCTCTAGCTGGTGTCGAGTGCCATGCACTCTAGCATGCGCAGATCAAAGGGTCATAGGGATGAATCAGCGCTATGGGGAACTAACGAACCTTGTCAGGTCAGTCAGGTTCCTCGTCAAGCGTGCAAGAAGATAGGCGAGCCTAAATGGTGCAAGTTTAAGGCCAAGAGTTCAAACTCTCACCGAACTGTAGCAGAAATACCCAGATTCTTGGGTAAGAATCATGCTATGCTATCACCTACCGCTTAAGGTTGTCTCATGCCTAAAATTAGCATTATTTGAAGTGTTTGATACATAAAGTTAGGATATTATTTTCGAAATATCTTAGTTCCTTTCAAATTTTGGATAAGAAAAGCGTTGCAAGTGTATTTTTCCCTCGATACGCGCGAAGTTTCCAATAAGAAGTCAAAAACAAAACTTTGCATAAATTGTCTAGGACGCTAAATTGCCATCGAAAACTTTGGATAAAATTTTGGAAAGCATAAAAATTTTTGGTAAAAAAACAATTAATTGATTGTCAGCAATCAGTTAAACTCCAAGAACACTTAAACTAAAACTGTGTAAACACCTGGAATACATGCAAAAATTGTCACACACGAAATAAATTGACAATTAAATTAAATACAAATCACCTTCCTTGTGGGCCCATGGCCTTACCGCTTTTCCCTATTTGCAACAACTCAATGGACAACGTGCACTATGCACAAGAGGTTATGCTCTATCTTCCTAATTATCAGGAAAATAGATAGCATTTGATTGTCAGCGATCGGTTAAACTCCAAGAACACCTAAACTAAAACTGTGTAAACACCTGGAATACATGCAGAAATTGTCACACACGAAATAAATTGACAATTAAATTAAATACAAATCACCTTCCTTGTGGGCCCACGGCCTTACCGCTTTTCCCTATTTGCAACAACTCAATGGACAACGTGCACTATGCACAAGAGGTTATGCTCTGTCTTCCTAATTATCAGGAAAATAGATAGCATTTGATTGTCAGCGATCGGTTAAACTCCAAGAACACCTAAACTAAAACTGTGTAAACACCTGGAATACATGCAAAAATTGTCACACACGAAATAGATTGACAATTACATTAAATACAAATCACCTTCCTTGTGGGCCCACAGCCTTACCGCTTTTCCCTATTTGCAACAACTCAATGGACAACGTGCACTATGCACAAGAGGTTATGCTCTGTCTTCCTAATTATCAGGAAAATAGATAGCATTTGATTGTCAGCGATCGGTTAAACTCCAAGAACACCTAAACTAAAACTGTGTAAACACTTGGAATACATGCAGAAATTGTCACACACGAAATAAATTGACAATTAAATTAAATACAAATCACCTTCCTTGTGGGCCCACAGCCTTACCGCTTTTCCCTATTTGCAACAACTCAATGGACAACGTGCACTATGCACAAGAGGTGCTATATGCTCTGTCTTCCTAATTATCAGGAAAATAGATAGCATGCATGAAATGAAAGGGAAAGTAGGTCTGAGTGTTCTTCACATCGAATCCCCCACCCTCGACAATACGCAATGGAAATAACACTTATTGTACCGTATCACTGAATTTCAATTTTCTGAAACTCAAGAGAGAAAAGGATGCCATTGCGCGCAGTGGAGTGAGTGGGAAGCGCAGTGGAGTGAGTGGGAAGTGAGGTGGGAAAAAGGCAGCTTATCAATTGTATTTATGCCTATCCTTCAAAAGGGTTGGCCCTACAAAGAGGTAATTCCTTCTATCTCAAACCTGAAACACTAGTCTTGACTTCGTCACACCTTTGTTAGTCAGTCGGTCAAGACTGACCCTTTTCTGCTAGTCATTTTATAAAAGACTATACATTCCTCGAAGAGCCTTTCTTTCTCTATCTTCAGGTTAAATTAAATTGTTTCCTGCTGAAGTACTAAACTCCTTCACAAGAATTGGTTTTTTCCCTTCTTCAAGGACCATTATGTCCTGAGGAAAACTAACACTCACTCGCCGTATGATCATTTTCAAGTGTGATGATGGACATCAATCATACAGAGAAGCAACCCCTGACTTCTTCAACAAATGAAACCCCCACCTGTGCTCACAGAGAGAACTAAGATCATTCAAGGTCACAAGAAAATCTGAGCCAAAAACGAGTAGCCTACCTAAGCTTTCATTTAGATAATTGGAACTCGTCCATTAGGATAATTGGAACTTGTTACCAACAAAATCACCCAAATTGATTGTTGTGTCAAAATGCAACTCGAATTGGCACTAGTTCTTGCTATTAGGTTGGGGAATTTTGCGGTAGTTACCAAGCTCATTCATGCTTGCAAGCAAGAACACAATAAGCTCCTTAATTCCTGCATATACCCATCTCTATATACCATACATGTTGCATCACGGAAATCACAGACAGAAAGTACCAAGCTCATTCATGCTTGCAAAAAAGAACACAGTAAGCTCTTTAATTGCTGCATATACCCATCTCTATATACCATGCATGTTGCGTCATGGAAATCACAAACAAGTCACTACCTGACTTCCGGACGTGAGCAATTTTCGTGAGCGACATGAGCGAGGTTCGCGAGCTTGAGACAACTAAAGGAAAGGACTTCCAATACTACTATTCAACTCAACATTAAAACTACATTAGTTTAGGTTTGAACTAACCCTGGAATAGTTCATGCCAACTTTTTAAATTCTTTCCAATATATATATATATATATATATATTGGGAGTAAACCATACATTTTTAAGCTTTGCATACCGCCATTGCTTTGTTCCGAATCTTCTCCGTAGATATTTTGATTCTGTCGTCCAAATTCTTCAACGCAACTGCCAAACTGCAATCAGAATCTGGCCTCTCTAATGATAAATCAAAAATTGAATTAAGCACTTCACTTGAAGATGAAAATCTGAACACAACACGCTATTCTTTGTGTTAATCATGAATGAAGCCTAAGACTCTAGTAGTAATGAAGAATGGAAAAGAATGTCACCTAGATTGGATGTATAAGACTTTTGGAGGTTTCAGAGAGAATGCATGCCACAACACTTCTTTATCAACCTATTCAAGGTTGCATAAACTGCAGACAAGTAAATCAGAACAGCAATAAAAATCTTTGATGTGAATCTAGGGTAGATTTCGATTTACCAGTAGCAGAAAATTATTCACTTCCCAGAGTAAATGTTGTTTTAAATACACATAATATGCAAACCTTGAACAACAAAATAGCGAGGGTCACCCACAGAAGCAACAACATTGCCACCATTGCTTCTTCTTATAGTATCTGGAATCTGCTTGAGTCATTTTTACTGGGATACCATTCCATTCATTTGATAATATGTTAAAACATGTCAACAAGTGATGAACAAGAAACATACGCATATGAATATGTTCAAGATTTATCACTAACATTCAAATTTAAAGAAATATTACATAGGAGCTATAGCAAAGACGATACATGGGGAAAGCAAATGAGCGGGTGCTGGTTGCGCTGCTATCGGAACGGAGGGAGACACTCCCCGGGCATGAAACTGATCCTGAATATGACATTGATCCAGAGAGAAGAATGGGAGCGGAGTTAGCATGATTTACCGTTTCAGCTACATTATTATTCCCACTTAGTTTGTCGGATGCAACAGGCATCACTTCATTTGCACTTTGGGTCGAAACATTCCATCCCATTTCCAAGGAACGTGTTTGACCAGCTATGTCTTCTGCAAATACAGGATTTCCAAAAATTCTATGCCCATGATTCTCTACATCCTTTATTGCTCCACTGTCCACTACCCTGGATGTATAGATATTACTTCCGACAGAATTATCTGAAGTAGACAAGTCAGCTAGATTACTGGTTTTATCTGAATCTAATTCTGCAACTGATTTCTTACCATCAACTTTAGATTCTGTTGTTTGCTCGGCTGGAACTTTCTGACCAGAGGAAGGGCTGATTAAAATATCATATGCTGATGTATTCAAAGTCATTCCAACCTTATTCAGAGAACTAGTAACTTCTGAGACATGAACAGAAACAGCATGATCAGTGATATCGTCGATTATACCCACAAAACGTTAACGATGGTCGTTTGGCAGGTGTAAACTATGGTGGTTTGGATGGTGGCAGGTGTAAACAAAACGTTAACTATGGTCGTTTGGCAGGTGTAAACTATGGTGGTTTGGATGGTGGCAGGTGTAAACAATGGGGCAGCTGTAAACGAGGGAGGTAGTCCATGCAACTTTGTTTAAAAAAACATTTTTTAACCACCATTTTAAAAACTTTGCATAAAAAAATTTGTTAAAAACTCATTTACTAAACTTTGGATAAAAAACCTGTCGGCCTGAAAATAGCATAAAGGCAGATACATAAAGTTACTATATTATTTCGAAATATCTTAGTTCCTTTCAAACTTTGGATAAGAAAAGCGTTGCAGGTGTATTTTTCCCTCGATACACGCTAAGTTTCCAATAAGAGGTCAAAAACAAAACTTTGGATAAATTGTCGACGATGCTAAATTGTCATCGAAAACTTTGGATAAAATTTGGAAAAGATTAAAAAATTTTAGTCAAAAGAACAATTAATTGATGGTCAGCGATCGATCGATCGCTAATAGTCCCAGGCAGGGACTAATAATTACCACAAATAAAATCATA
>APFE031622980.1:524-11917 GCA_000404065.3 Pinus taeda
ATAATTTTAATTCAAGTTATTACTATATTGTTGGTTTGTTTTATGTTTTATGTTTTACTATATTGTAACACTATTATACAAATCATTATAATTATTTAATTCATGTTATTACTCTATTGTTTGTTTGTTTTATGTTTCATGTTTTACTATATTGTAACACTATTATACTAATTTTTATCATTATTTAATTCATTTTATTACTATATTAATAATTTTAATTCATGTTATTACTATATTAGTAATCTTAATACATTTTATGATGCAGGGTAGCCATGCAAAACCAAGATCTTCAATCACTCTGCTATGGCAACATGCATATAAGCACGCATCTCAACATATAATCCCAATTGACACCTTAAATCCGGCAATTTCATTCATCTTCGTTCAAACATATCTTCAAAATGTTATCCGCTATGGCAATTACAATTCAGGTTTAAGCCACAACATACCTCTCAAGGATTTAGTGGCACTCTTTCTACACCTTGCAGACTCATCCATTCAACGTGTTCATTTAATTTAGAAAATGATACTGCCATACCTGCATTTTAGATCCCAGCGCTGACTTACATCATTTCCAGCGCGGACTTTGATATGCGATTGCTCTGGCAATTTCATAACTTGACATTATGAAACCTCATACAAATGCTGACAATTTAAACTTTCACCATTTTAAATTTGTACACCAGCTACTTGATGTGTATCGCAGATCCTGTGGCATCAACTACTAAACGCCGGTTAGATATCTGTTCAATTTTAATCTCTCATTAATTTCTTTTTACAACAAAGGCTCCTCCACCATTTCTTCAACCAGAGTGACCCCGCCTCATCACGATACAGATGAATGCTTTCGTGGTCGCCAGTCCAGGAAGAGCCACTGCGTGAGGCAATGGTATGCCTTATCTAGTTTTTTTCATTGTTACCAGACACAGAACCAGCCTTTGGTTGTAAAATTCTAGTTCAACAAAAATTGATCCTCCAAAACTGTAACCTTCTGCCTTGCGTTCTATAACAAATTGGTGGAGCTCTTCACCCTGTTTTCCCTTTAATCGGAATTACAATTTCTTTTCAGACCCGAAAGATTGGAGAAATTGTGTTATTTAATAATTCATTTAAGAACTTGGGGATGCACAATAGAAGTCTAATGCCGTCCTTTTTAAATGCAATTTCAACAGTAGCGATACCTTAGTTCCAATAGACACCGTAAAGGCATCAAGATGAGAATAGGAAGGCGATTATATAACAATGAAATCAAGTGTCGGCAACGTAACACTGAAAAGGAAAATGATAAAAAATTGTTTAACACACAGTAAACGCATCTTCGGGAACATTGCCCCTCTATTCCTTAAAAATGAATATAATTACCATGCGTGACTAGAGTTCTCCTCTAACTGTAATAACAATGAAACGAACCAAACTGTACAATAAACACTAAAGCATCAAACAGAAATACTAAGGCGCTTCTAGTCTTTGATACACAACATAATGACTACTCAACGCTTCAACGCTTTGGCATATGAGCTTAACACGGCTCAATACATAGTCCATTAATTATTTAATGCATGATACAATTTAACAGAAAAACCGATTATTCATTAGAATGCTGAGAGAAAGTTTTTTTCATGATACTTCTGGAACGCCCCCCTCTCCTGCTGAGAGCTTTAGTTGCCTCTTTATTTATAATTTAAGGATACATACATACGGGATAGGTCTTCTCAGACCTTATCTTTTACAAAAGCAAGATTTTTTCGTTTTACGTAATGATTTAAAGCGTGAAGCTTTATTCTCCATTCTTATCCTAATTTTAACTGAAAAAAACATAGAAATTCTATCCCAATTTTTTTTCCTAAACTATTTCTAGCATATCCTTTTATTTAGAAAAAGAATATTTACATAATATTCACTTCATATTTTATTAGAAATAACAAAATATTTAAATTTATCACACCCCCCTTTTATCACATATTTACAAATGAAAATGGTCTTGATGCTCCTGCATCATACACCCAACCTTAAAATTAATCATGATCCCCTGATCATGTGTTCGGATATGTGTATGCCTGGATCCCATATCTTGTGCTGCAAGTCATCATGTTCTATTGCTCGTCGCCTTTCTCAAGGTTTCCATACCTTATGCTGCCTTGCTCCACTAGCTACACTATTGCAATCTTTTGTTGTCTTCCTTTTGCTGCTTCTCCTTTGTTTCACTGCTGCTGGTCTCTTCCGAAATTCCTTCATCATCATCTGCCTCATTAGTTCAATTTCTTTGCCTAACAGATTTTCCCCAGCATCTTCAATAAGACCTGTAATCACAAAGCAATTGCTAGAATAAAAAATATAAGGCTTCAATGCCTTGTACTCCTTTGCCAGCATTTCAATACACTGTTCTGAATCCTCCTCCACTATGAGCACATCAGTATGCTGATCCAAACTTTCCAAAGAATCCTATGAAAAATTCTCAATACTGTCAACCAGTCTTCCCCTCATATCATCTGCTTCCATGATGTCCTTTCCCTCTTGTTCACTGCACTGAACTCTTTCTTCTGCAATCTCCCTGTCATACTGTGGATTCTCCAACAAATATTCTAACAATGCAATTTCTTTATAGCATAGCTGAAGCATATCATCATCACCTGCATTCATACATAAACTTTCAGTTTGCACAAAATGTTCAACAGTATCAGTTGTTACTTCCCTTATCTTTGCTTCACATTGATTCTCTTCTTCAACAGCCACAAGAACTTCCTCTTGTGCTGTAACAGTTTCACAAGATGGCACATCCTCCTCAGCAACTGTAATCACATCACAATTGTCAGCTATACAAACACAAGAGTTCACATTATCCAGCTGATCTGGATCTAACCAATAACTCAAGAAATCATCAATGATCTCCTCCTCTGTTTCATCAATGGAAACCTCCTCTGCACCTGCAAACACACACAACTCATCAGTTTTAAAACTACAAGACTTTTTAGTCTTGACTGCTTCCTTCGGCATTTTCCTTTAATTAGATCTGCATGTGGAATTTTCATATTTCATCTCTGGCACAAGAAATCTAAGCCCCCTTTTCAACAAGGCAAACAAAATTTTCCTCAACCTCCTCTACAATTGTCACCAAATCACTCTCTTTCCCTTGAGTGGAAAGATCCATTTTCCTTTCCGATTTTCCTGCTCTTGTAGCCATTCTTCTAGTACCTGCAAATGTACCTTTATTTCTTCAATCTCTCTTTCTCGAACCTCTGCAGTCATCCCATCTCCGTGGAATTTCTTTTAATCTCTTCTTCCTCTAGAAAAACTCCTTCTGCCTCTGGCAGACTGCTTCCTCATGAGTTTCTCACTCACCATGAGTTGTGCTAGCCTCTGCAACAACAATCTCTTTTGCTGCCACTTACCTCACCAAGCTCTCCTCACTCAGCCTTTTGGTAAGTACTAGTTCACTGCCTCTGGAACCTCTTGAGAACTCCTCTACTCTCTCTAGGCTATCTCTTCAACTCACCTTCTTCTTCAGGACACTTCACCTGTCCTCCTTATCCAGCCTTCAGCTGAATGCTAGGTTTACTGCCACCTTCTCTGCAACCATAAACCTAAATTATAAATTTCATATCAAAAAATTATCTCACCTTTAAGATCCTGCACGATCTTGTCTTCTTTCTACTTCTGCAATCTTATTCACTGCATTTGTGTATGCTTGCACGTCAAATTTAAAAATCTGATCTTCCTTTCCATTATTCATCAAAGCACACTTTAGTCTTCGAAAAAACCTTCTATTTCATTCAGAGAAAAAAAACAAATATCTTCAGCTAAGCATTCTAGCTCTGATACCACCTGATGCAGGGTAGCACTGCAAAACCAGGATCTTCAATCACTCTGTTATGGAAACATGCATATAAGAACGCATCTCAACATATAATCCCAATTGACACCTTAAATCTGGCAATTTCATTCATCTTCATTCACACATATCTTAAAACAGTTATCCGCTATGGCAATTACAATTCAGATTTAAGCCACAACATACCTCTCAAGAATTCAGTGGCGCTCTTTCTAAACCTTGCAGACTCATCCATTCAACGTGTTCATTTAATTTAGAAAATGATACTGCCATACCTACATTTTAGATCCCAGTGCTGACTCAGATCATTTCCAGTGCAGACTTGGATATGTGATTGCTCTGGCAATTTCATAACTTGACATTATGAAACCACATACAAATGCTGTCAATTTAAACTTTCACCATTTTAAATTTGTACACCAACTACTTGATGTGTATCACAGCTCCTGTGGCATCAACTACTAAACGTCGGTTAGATATCTGTTCAGTTTTACTCTATGATTCATTTCTTTTTACAACAAAGGCCCCTCCACCATTTCTTCAACCAGGGTGACCCCACCTCATCACGATACTAATGATTGCTTATGTGGTCGCCAGTCCAGGAAGAGCCACTGTGTGAGGCAGTGGTATGCCTTATCTAGCGTTTTTCATTATTACCAGACATAGAACTAGCCTTTGGTTGATAAAATTCCGGTTCAACAAAAATTGATCCTCCAAAACTGTAACCTTCTACCTTGCGTTCTATAAAAAATTGGTGGAGCTCTTCACCCTGTTCGCCCTTTGATCAAAAATACAATTTCTTTTCAGACCCAAAAGATTGGAGAAATTGCGCTATTTAATAATTCGTTTCAGAACTTTGGGATGCACAATAGAAGTCTACTGTCGTCCTTTTTAAATGCAATTTCAGCAGTAGCGATACCTTAGTTCCAATACACACCGTAAAGGCATCGAGATGCGAATAGGAAGGTGATTATATAACAATGAAATCAAGTGTCGACAACATAAAGCTGAAAAAGGAAAACGATATAAATTTGTTTAACACATAATAAACGCATCTCTGTGAATGCTGCCCCTCTGTTCCTTAAAAATTAATATAATTACCATGCGTGACCAGAGTTCGCCTCTAACTGTAATAACAATGAAATGAACCAAACTGTACAATAAACAGTAAAGCATCAAGCGGAAATACTAAGGCGCTTCCAGTCTTCGATACACAGCATAATGACTACTCAACGCTTCAACACTTTGGCATATGAGCTTAACACGGCTCAATACACAGTCCATTAATTATTGAATGCATGATATAATTTAACAGAAAAATCGTTCATTCATTAGAATGCTGAGAGAAAGTTTTTTTTCATGATGCTTCTCGCACGCCCCCTCTCCTGCTGAGAGCTTTAGATGCCTCTTTATTTATAATTTAAGGATACATACATAAGGGATAGGTCTTCTCAGACCTTATCTTTTACAAAAGCAAGATTTTTCCGTTTTACATAATGATTTAAAGTGTGAGGCTTTATTCTCTATTCTTATCCTAATTTTAACTGAAAAAAACATAGAAATTCTATCCCAATTTTTTTTCCTAAACTATTTCTCTCATATCCTTTTATTTAGAAAAAGAATATTTACATAATATTCACTTCCTATTTGATTAAAAATAACAAAATATTTAAAATTATCACACCCCCCTTTTATCACATATTTACAAATGCAGATGGCCTTGATGCTCCCGCATCATTTTATTACTATATTGTTTGTTAGTTTTATGTTTAAAGTTTTACTATTTTGTAACACTATTATACTAATCATTATCATTATTTAACTCATGTTGTAACTATATTAATATTTTTAATTCATGTTATTACTATATTTTTTGTTTGTTTTATGTTTTACTTTTTTTTAACACTATTACACTAATCATTATCATTATTTAATTCATGTTATTATTATATTAATAATTTTAATTCATGTTATTACTATATTATTTGCTTATTTCTTTGTTTTATGTTTTACTATCTTGTAACACTATTTTATAAAACTATTTTACTAACTATTATCATTATTTAATTCATCTTATTACTATTTTGTTTATTTTTTTTTTTTACTATTTTGTAACACTATTATACTAATCATTACCATTATTTAATTCATGTTATTACTATACTGTTTGTTTTTTTTATGTTTTATGTTTTACTATATTGTAACACTATTTTGTAAATTATTATACTAATCATTATCCTTATTTAATTCATGTTATTAATATATTGTTTGTTTGTTTTTTGTTTTATGTTTTATTGTTTTGTAACGCTGTTATACTAATCATCATCATTATCTAATTCATGTTATTACTATCTTAATAATTTTAATTCATGTTATTACTATATTGTTTGCTTATTTGCTTGTTTTATGTTTTACTATTTTGTAACAGTATTATACTAATCATGATCATTATTTAATTCATGTTATTACTATATTAATAAATTTAATTCATGTTCCTACTACATTGTTTGTTTGTTTTATATTTTATGTTTTACTGTTATGTTACACTATTTTGTAACATGTTTATACTAAACATTATCATTATTTAATTCATGTTATTACTATTTTAATAATTTTAATTCATGTTATTACTATATTAATAATTTTAATTCATGTTATTACCATATTGTTTGTTTGTTTGTTTTTTTTTATGTTTTATATTTTACTATTTTGTAACATTAATTTTTTTTTTCTACGCAAAGGCTAATCTATTTATATTAAAGAAGAAAAAGTATATACAAGAGGGCGAAACCTATGAGAGCACCAATGAAGCTTGCAGCTCTCTGTCAAACTTGCAACAAAACTAACAGAACCACTGAGGCTAGCGCCCCTTACAATAGAAGAGTAAGAAGTGGATAGTTCATAATGTATCCATACAAAACACAGAATTTCCTGAGTGATAAGGATTGGAGAGATAATTTCTGAGTGAGTTTCTGCAGCCAAGTTTCCGTTTCCAAAATCTGGGCTGCAGACCTTGAAACCGTGACCCTTCAAACAGGCACCATCCGCTGAGCAGGAGCCAGAGCTCTCACCTATGACTGCTGTAACACCAGGATCAAAACTACGACCAGACCAGACCCGACGGACCAACAAGCAACCAAACTTATAACATCGATCATAACTAGCGACCCAAACCATTTGAAAAAACCGCACCCAGCTGTGCTCATCCTCACAGCCATGACGATGACCATAACCAACCTTTTCCATGAATGCGACCACCAAAATTAAAGATGATTTCCAACCAGTTACGAGCATACCTTCAAAAAATAGCAGGGGAAGACCGTTTACTTATCAGTATCTGGCTTGTAGACTTTGAACTCGTCCAGAGGCTCCCAAGAGATTTCCATACCCTCAGGAACATCCTCCAGCTTCATGCCTGGTGGCAATTTTGGATAAAGAGTGTTGGCGTAGTGGAAGTCCAGCAGCGTGGGCTCAACATGCTGTTGAGGAGCGGAGGTGGTGGCTTCTTCTCGACCCTGGGGAATTGTCGGCTTATCTTGAACTATTTTGGGCTCATTCAAGTCCAGCATGCTGCCCATCTCTGCCCTGGCCTCAACTTGTTCTTCTGTGGGTGCCAGAGAGCTGTCTTCGACCAGTTTACTTGGTGAAGATGGGGCATAGGAATTGTCCTCCTTTCCCCAATTGGGCGAAGAAATATTAGAATTCCCAGGTGAATGCTCTGCTTCAGTGCCCTCCTCCGAAGAGTCCTCCGCCAGAGAGCCCTCAGTCTCATCTTCTTCTTCGAATATGAATGTAATTAGCGTCGAGATAACTGGTCGAGAAGTTCTGCGGCGGTATTGAAACCTTGCCGTCTGCACCGAATGGTTAATGGACTGCTCAGAGTCCTCTGTTCTGATCGAGGAAGGGGAGGCACAATTGAGGGGGGAAATTCTCCTTGGGCTTCGATTTCCTCGTCTGCCAGCCCCACTCCTTTGGGCCTGATGGCGCCCCCAACGTGGTGTGGCTCTGTATCTCGGAGCCATACTGCTAATACAATGGCTAATACAATGGACAGAAGGTGAAAGCAACCCGGAATGCCACGGAGAAACGCATCAGGTTAGCTGCCTACTATCACTATTGCGAGAATGCACCCCCAAACACTTCCACTTGCCTGCGATTGCAATCAAATGCAGATAGGCCAAGAAAGGATGCAATTGCCAGAAAACGGGCCTGTGTTCAAACCATTCTTTCTCCCCAGGCAACAGAACATGAATCCGGTAGAATGAACGCCATCCCTCCTCCGCCATCCTGTTATTCATTAGGCCTTTGTCCTGAACCCAACGCAGCATTGAAGCGCATTGAATGCCCTTCACCTTCGGCGGCCAGCTATAAATGGTATTCATGGTGATCGCCCCTCCCAGGATTGAGACATCTGCCTTCCGTCCTCCCACGTGGCGTTCCATTAATTCCCTCATTAACACGACGGGCACCCGCATCCGGGTCTATTTTGTAACATTATTATACTAATCATTAACATTATTTAATTCTTGTTATTACTGTATTAATAATTTTAATTCATGTTATTACTATATAGTTTGTTTGTTCTATGTTTTATGTTTTACTATATTGTAAAACTATTATACTAATCATTATAATTATTTAATTCATGTTATTACTATAATATTTGTTTGTTTTACGTTTTATGTTTTACTATTTGGTAACACTATTATACCAATCATTATCATTATTTAATTCATGTTATTACTATATTGTTTTCTTGTTTTATGTTTTATGTTTTACTATTTTGTAACACTGTTATAATCATTATCATTATTTAACTCATGTTATTACTATATTAATACTTTTAATTCATGTTTTGGATTGTAGATTACTGTGGTGTGGTTTCTAAGAGGAATTCAGATTCTCCACAGTGTTCATCTTTATATTGGTCGGCATCTCAAGTCTAGACCCAGACTCATCATCATGACTGATCCACGGAGAAAAGAAGGAAAAGGGTTTTGATAAATAATGTATAAGGATAATGCAAAGAAAGACCGGCCGACTGTATACCTGCTTATTGCTATTATTTTCATTTATTTATATTATTATATAAATCATTATCTGTCATTAATCATATTATTTAATATTATTTATTATTACTAATCATTATTAATATTATTATTTATATTATTATTTATATTGTTATTTATATTATTATTATTAATTATTTGTATTTATTATTATTAATCTTTATAATATTAATGTTAATTAATTAGTATTTATATTTTTAATTCTTGTTATATTATTATTCTTAATGATTACTTTATATTATTGTATATATTATTTATATTATTTTTGAATCCTTTATCTATCATTATATTATTAAATTATCATTTACAGTTTGTTTTGTTTTATGTTTTATGTTTTTACGTTTTTACTATTTTGTAACACTATTACACTAATCATTATTATTATTTAATAATTGTTATTACTGTATTGTTTGTTTCATTTTATCTTTTATGTTTTACTATTTTGTAACACTATTATACTAATCGTTATCATTATTTAATTCATATTATTGCTATATTAATAATTCCAATTTACGTTATTACCATATTGTTTGTTTGTTTTATGTTTTAGTATTTTGTAACACTATTTTGTAACACTCTTGTACTAATCATTATCATTATTTAATTCATCTTATTACTATATTAATAATTTTAATTCATGTTACTATTATATTGTTTGTTTGCTTTATGTTTATGTTTTAATATTATGCTAAACTATTTTGTAACACTATTATACTAATCATTATCATTATTAAATATATCTTATAACTATATTAATAATTTTAATTCATGTTATTGCTATATTGTTTGTTTGTTTTATGTTTTACGTTTTAGTATTTTGTAGCATTATTTTGTAACACTATTATACAAATCATTATCATTATTTAATTCATGTTATTACTATATTGTTTGTTTGTTTTGTGTTTTATGTTTTACTATATTGTAACACTACTATACTAATCATTATCATTATCTAAGTCATGTTATTACTATATTAATAATTTTAACTCATGTTGTTACTATAATGTTTGTTGGTTTTATGTTTTATGTTCTACTAATTTGTAAGACTATTATACAAATCATTATTGTTATTTAATTCATGTTATTACTATATTAATATTTTAAATTCAAGTTATTACTATATTGTTTGTTTGTTTTATGTTTTACTATTTTGTAACACTATTATACTAATCATTATAATTATTTAACTTATGTTATTACTATATTAATAATTTTAACTTATGTTATTAGTATATTGTTTGTTTGTTTTATGTTTTATGTTTTACTATTTTGTAACACTACTACAATAATGATTATCTTTATTTAATTCATGTTATTACTATATTGCTTGTCTGTTTTATGGTTTATGTTATTTCTATATTGTAACAATATTATACTAATCATTATAATTATTTAATCCATGTTATTATTATATTAATAATTTTAATTCATGTTCTTACTATATTGTTTTTTTTGTTTTACGTTTTTTGTTTTACTATTTTGTAACAATGTTATACTAATCATTATCATTATTTAATTCATGTTATTACTATATTAATAATTTTAATTCATGTTATTACTATATTGCGTGTTTGTTTTATGTTTTATGTTTTACGATATTGTAACAATATTTTGTAACACTATCATACTAATCTAATAATTATTAGTTCATGTTATTACTATATTGTTTGTTTGTTTTATGTTTTATGTTTTATGTTTTATTATTTTATAACACTATTTGGTAACACGATCATACGACTGTCTTTATAAGAGGGTTAGATTTACAAATTTTATACTATATTGTTTGTTTGTTTTATGTTTTATGTTTTATGTTTTATGTTTTATTATTTTATAACACTATTTCGTAACGCTCTTATAACTGTCGTTATCATTATTAAATTCATTTTATTACTATATTAATAATTTTAATTCATGTTATTACTATATTCTTTCTCTATTTATGTTTTATGTTTTAATATATTGTAACATATTATGTAATTCTATTACACTAATCATTATCATTACTTAATTCAAGTTATTACAATATTTATGTTTTATGTTTTACTATTTTGTATCACTATTATACTAATCATTATCATTACTTAATTAATGTTATTACTATATTGTTTGTTTGTTTGATGTTTTATGTTTTACTATATTGTAACACGTAACACTATTATACTAATCATTGTAATTATTTAATTCATGTTATTACTATTTTGTTTGTTTGTTTTATGTTTTATGTTTTACTAAATTGTAACACTATTATACTAATCATTATCATTATTTAATTCATGTTATTACTATATTGTGTGTTTGTTTTATGTTTTATGTTTTACTATATTGTAACGCTATTTTGTAACACTATCATACTAATCATTATAATTATTAATTCATGTTATTACTATATTCTTTGTCTGTTTATGTTTTATGTTTTACTATATTGTAACACTATTACACTAACAATTATCATTATTTACTTCATGATATTACTATAATTTAATTCATGTTATTAC
>APFE031622984.1:6904-37737 GCA_000404065.3 Pinus taeda
ACTTTATATTTAAAACAAAAGTAGTTTGAGACAAAAATTTAAAGACAAAACTTTATATTTAAGACAAAAACAATTTAAGACAAAATTATTTTAAGACAAAACTTTATATTTAAGACAAAAGCATTTTGAGACAAAAATATTTTAAGACAAAACTTTATATTTAATACAATGACCACTTTAGATCAAAGATTTGACAGACATAGCAAGCCTATTAGAAATGGAAAGAACCCTGACCTGGGAGTCATTTAATTATTTTGGGATCCCAATCTTCAAATCAAATCCTAAGGTAGCTCACTGGATGCCCCTGCTAGACAAGCTAAAACTCAGAATACAAGCTTGGGGAGCCTCATGGTTGAATAATGTTGGCAAGGTAATCCTTATGAAATATGTTCTCATAAGTCTCCCAGTTTATCAGAACTCCATTCTACTAGCCCCTAAAACCTTTATTAGTAAATTGGATGGTCTCCTGAGAAGATTTCTGTGGGAGGGAGGGAAAAATAATGAAAGAAGGCTCCATTTAGTTAATTGGGACACTATTAAGAAGCCATTCTTGGAGGGAGGTCTCCAAATGCGGGATTTGGCAGCCCAAAATCTTGCTCTGGGCTCCAAGCTCCTTTGGAACATTGTTTTTGGAAATCTTAGTTGGAGCAAGAGAGTTCTGTGGAAAAAATATTTTTATGGGCAGCATTTGAGGTGCTTGGACCAGCCTCCTAGAATTTCCAAAGGATCACCAGTTTTCAAACTCTGTCTCACAGCTTTGAAACTTTTCAGTCATAAGCTTTATTGGATCCCAGGTAATGGGAAAAAATAAAAATTTGGGAAGGTTCAATTCTTGGAGATCAGCCCTTGAATCAGATGGCAGAACTAGAAAATATCAGAGCTTGGCTTTATGCCAGCAATCTAGAAACCCTTTGGGACATCTCCAATTGGACAAATGATGCAGAAAGTCTATGGGATGGTTGGAATTTGGGGGAGGTCCCGTATTGGCTGGATGGTGAAGCCAATTTATTGTTGGATTTGCTCCAAGGAAAATCTCCCTTAAAGGCCTATTCTAAGGACAAAAGAGGGTGGGGTTCTCTTTCAGGCTCTTACTCAGCAGTAGAAGGTTACAAAAGTATGATGCTTGTCCCTAGCGTCCCCCCAGAGCCACCTCAATGGAAATTTATTTGGTCTTTTCCTGCTCTCCCCAAAATTGACTTCTTTTGCTGAACTCTGGCGCATAAAAGTATCATCACTAGAGATAACCTAAGGAAGTGTGGAATGGAAGGTCCCTCCAGGTGCCCTCTTTATGCATCGGATGAAGAAATGGCTAACCACCTGTTCTTATTGTGCCCCTTTCCTCAAGAAGTTTGGAAGGGTGTCTTGATGTTAGGACCTAACAAAATAGAGCTTCCAGGAAATATTCAGGACCTGCTAAGAAACTGGGCCAAGTTATCCCCGTTTGTCTCTCCAAAAAAAGTCTTCTCAAGACTGGCTAGATGTGGATCCCCAAATTCACATGCTGGAAACTGTGGTTGGAGAGGAACAACAGAATATTTAGAGAGGAGAGTTGTAACCCAGTCAGAATTATCACTAAGATCAAAGGTCTGTTGGGGGAGGCCTTAGAAAACAAACCCACCATAAGAAATGACATGATTCTTGACAACGAGGAAGATCAATGGTTAAAAGAGCTTGTCCTAAATCATCAAAATAGATCCATTCCTCCTGCTAAAGCCCCTTCTCATTGGGAAATTCGTCTGGAAGAACAAGAATTCATCAAATGGAGATCTGCTTTGGATGATCACTGCCTATTCTTCGATGGGGCCTCTAAAGGTAACCTAGGAAAGGCGGGTGGCAGGAGAGTTCTCTTAAGCCCAGGTGGCTCAACTGAGTTGCACTTTGCTTGGGGTCTGGGCATGAAACAAACAACAGAGTAGAGGCTCTTGCTCTGTGGCAGGGTCTAAATCTGGCTATCAAGAGGAATCTCCTCTCCATCTCAGTCTTTGGAGACTCCAGACTAGTTATATAGGCTATGAACTCTCAAAATATCCCTTCTCAGGTGCAGTTAGCCCCCATCCTCAAAAAAATCAAACTACTATTTCCCAAGTTTGACAAAATCTCCTATCATGTTCTGAGGAAGTTAAACTCACAGGCGGACTTGGCATCCAACCTAGGCTCTCTCAGGAGCAGGAGATCTATGTTAGTAAATGATGTTGAATTGAACTGCAGCATTCATTAATGCTAGAGTTGTCTGGGCCTCTGTTCCTTTGAGCATTTCGCTGATTCAGATTCTCCAGACTTCGGGACTGAACCATTTTGAGCTGGCTGCTGTTAGGAAACGCGGACTCATCCACAAGGGAAAATTCAGAATGCAACCGTGGCATTTTCGATCTCTGTTCATCATTGGAACTCACTGCTGCATCTGGGTAGGTGCTAGGGAGTTCACGAGGGCCCCTTCAAGGCCAATTTACCGCTCTTGGCATTCTTGAACACTATATAACACTCTGACAGACATTTCGAAAAAGAAAACGTAGTGATTCTTGGGATGATCTGGCACTCCGGCATGTTGGTTCTCCTATATGCAAGCTAGGAAGCAGAGCTACGTCACGAAAAGCAAAAGCAGCGGAATTTCAAGGCACCATTATAAAACCAATTCAAGTTCTTTCTCAAGCCTCTATCTGCATTCACAGTGTAACTCATTCAGTTGACTATTCAAAAGCAAAGTCTTCTTTCCCCGCCAACTATAACAAGGAAATACAGGGTTTCAGTGTTAAAGTCCTCGGCAGCTGATTTTCCGAATTTTAAATAAAAACTAACCATTTATGTCAAAAAAAATGGAGAGCAGAGCGCTTATGGTTTGACGTTGCTCTGCAACTGGCGACCTTCACGGACTGCGTTGTTCTTCCATTAACCTTCAGCCATAAGGTAGCTACAACACATTAAGGAACAGCTATCGCGCAATGGAACCCCCTTAGGGGGAGGACATTATGCCTCCCCCCGCTGATACGGAAAACAGCCTGCAACAAACTGAAAATGTTAGGATGGACCATCCAGAAGATACAACAACAGAGAATGAAAATACGCCAACGAATAACAACACCAATGAAGAACCAGGAGTGACATCAAACACTTGCAAGCTGGTAGCAGTTGACAAACCCAAAATCGAGCTCCCAAGTCAGTGCATCAACACTCAGATCCAGTTTATGAGGGATCATGCTTTGATAGGAAAGTTCATAGGCCTTTGGCCAATGGAGAAAGCTTTGCACGGCTGGATCTTAGCCAAATGGAAGCCAAAAGGGCACATAACACTGCAGTTAGGGCCTAAGGGCTTCTTTACTGCCATTTTCAATTGTCTGGAGGACTGAAACAGGGTATTGGATGGAGGACCATATTTCTTCAACGCAGCAGGGCTAAACCTAAGAGGATGGATCGAGCGCTTTAATCCGGACAAAGAAGATCTAAGTTGGGCCCCGTGCGGTTGTGCCTTTATTCTCTCCCTCTGGAGTATTGGGACAAAGACTCTTTGCGAGACATTGGGAATGGTTTAGGAGAATTTATCAAAGTGGAAGAGGAGACAAAGCTGAAGTGATACACCTCCTATGTGCAGATCTGTGTATACATGCACCTCAGAAAAGCTCTCCCAGACACGGTAAGCCTCTACCATGATGATTATGAATGGTTACAAACAATAGATTACGAGCATGTACCATTCCGCTATCGAAAATGCCACGCCCTGGGCCATTTATTCCGAGACTGTCCCTCCAATATGAAATCCATGACCACACCTTCAATGGACAAATCCAACTCGGATGGGTTCACAAAAGTTCCCAATTGCAAAAAGATCCATAAAAAACCCTCTACCTCAGTCAAAAAACCTGTCACCAGCACCTCCTTGCCTTCAACAAGAAACAGCTTTGAAATCCTGCTCCAGCCGAAGATTCATATTTTACATAATCAAAAACAACATGAAGCCATTCCTAAGACTTCTGTCCTTTCTACTCCATCAAGCTCAAAGAAAGCCCTCACTTCTAAGCAACCCGTGGACACCAAAACGCCCTCTCCCAGTAACATGCATAAAAGGACTGCTCAAGATATGGAGGTAGATAGCACTCATATGCAGCTCACGATTGTAGATCATATAGAGGCAGAGCAGGAAATAGTACAGCACATGGAAGAGGAACTGGAGAGCTTCGACATTGAAGATCTAGATATACTGGGACTTGAATAGGCTTGTAAGAAAAAGGAATATGACAAAATTCCTGAGTGACAGCTAGAGAACTTAGAAGTAATTCTCTCAAGAGCACAGAAGTAAATATCATTAGGCATCCAAACCGGTATTCAGTGGGATGGAAGAAATATCTTCAAAGACAACAAGAAACAAGAATGGAAAACTGATCTTTAGAGAACTATCCACATAGAGGAGATGCTGGTGGAATCTGGAAGATACTCCAAGCTCACCAAATACTATAATCCCCTTCCCAATCGTGAATCATGAAGCTCATCTCATGGAACATCAGAGGGCTCAACAACCCAGGGAATGGATGATTAATAAAGAACATTCTATAACAAGAAAAGCCTCAAATTCTCTTCTTGCAGGAGACCAAGTGTAATTCCACAATGTTGGATCAGAGCCTTGCTAAAGTGTACCCAGGAAGCAAAGAAGTGGCAGTGGAAGCCATGGGAGCCTCAGGAGGACTAGCCATTGTTTGGGATGATAGAGCTATAACACTTACCAACATACATGCCAGTAAGCACTTTATTCAAGCCAAGTTTCATTTAACAGGGACAAATGTTCATGGACACTTAACTAATGTCTACTTCCCCCAGAAGGCAACAAACAAAGTAGACACACTGAACACCCTAACTCAGATCAACTCAGAAAGATCCCACCCACTTTCGATCATAGGAGGCGACTTCAACATGATTACAAGATTGGAGGAAAAAAGAGGAGGACAGATCAAGTTCAACTGTGAAAGCACACACTTCAAAAACTACATTCATAACAATAGGCTTATAGATATGGAATTCAACAATGGCATTTATACTTGGAACAACAAGCATGCAGATGCCCACCAAATTGCATCTCGGTTAGATAGATTCCTGATCTCTAACAACGCAATACATCTTGGCGAGGATCTCTTGGCCTCTATATTGCCACTCTCTGGCTCGGACCATTGGCCTATTAGGCTTCACTAGCAAAGACCACGAGACAATGTTCGTAGGCCCTTTTGCTTTGAAGCCTTTTGGCTAAATCACCCCGATTTTCATAACCTGATAACAGAGACATGGAGAAATTTCACACCACCAGAAGGTGCAAAAATGTACAAGCTCCTACAAAAGCTAAAACATATCAAGGAAAAAATAAAACAGTGGAATCGCTTTACCTTTGGCAATATCTTTCAGGTGCAAAACACTCTTGAACAAGAAATGCAAAAATTACAGTAGAGAATCATCGCTGAAGGTAGATCCAAAACCATAGCAGAACAGGAACGTCAACTACAAACGCAGATCTCAGAAAGAGCAAGACAGACAGAGATTCTTTGGAGACAAAAATTGAGGATCCGATGGCTTAAAGAGGGTGAAGGCAATACAAATTCCTTCCACCATACCACTATCCAATGGATAATGCACAACAACATTACTCTCCTCCAAAATCAACAAGGGGAACATCTAGAGAAGCATGAAGATATAGAACAGGAACTCCTCACCCACTTTCAGAGGGTGCATCAAGAAACAAAGATTGATCGGTTGCCATCTATAGAGAAGATCATCAAGATTATTCCTAAGATCGTAACTGAGGAACACAATAAAATACTCCTCAGGCCTATTTCTTTACAGGAAGTGGAGACAGTTATGCGACTTCTCAAAGTTGGGAAAGCACCCGAACCAGACGGCTTCACTTCAAACTTCTTTCACAACTTCTGGGATCTAATCAAGGAGGAAGTCTAGCAAGTAGTCGAGGAGTCCAGAGTTAACAGATGGATGCTTCCATCCTTGAATGTCACCTTCATCACCCTCATCCCTAAGGAGGAGAACAGCCAGACTCCAGACAAATTCCGACCTATTGCACTATGCAATGTATTGTATAAAACTGTCTCCAAAGTGATCGCCACACGCCTCAAGCCCCTGCTTCCTCTTCTTATATCACTAGAGTAATCAGGTTACGTGGAAGGAAAGCAGATCAGTGATGGCATAATTCTCACTCATGAAATCATTCACTCCCTAAAGCAAACCAAAAAGGCAGGTATGCTCCTAAAAATCAACCTCTCAAAATCTTTCGATACTTTAAGCTATAGGTAGTCGCTGCCTAATTCTCCCTTGTCAGGATTTTGGTAATGGTTTTCATTTTTCGCATTCCCGTCATTGTCTTCTTGATTGTGGTTCACCCACCCCTGCTCCTGCTCATCGTCGTCTTCATTCCAATTCTTCCGCTATCAATTCCGCCATGGCTCACCTCAGGCACCACATGCATAGTAGGCATGGAGGTTCGCGTGGAGGTTTTAACTGCTCGCGAGCTTCTACTAGTTCCACCTTTGACTCCCCATACTCAACTATTGAATTTCCCAACTCGCTCATTAACCCCACTCATAGCTACCTGAATACCAGAAGTGGAAGAGGTTGGAGGGACAATGTTGTCCACACTATGGATCTCCCACTTCCTCCTCTTTCTAGCCCTCACAACACATAATTTCTTTCTGCAGTTCACTAAACATGCCTACAATCACTTCTACCATCATAATTTCTTTCAAGGAAGAGTTTGCTAAACTAGCTACTTTGTCCACTCGTGGGAATAAGCAGAACAGGGAAGAGACAGGTAGTTATGGGAGCAACAACAAGCAGTAAGGTGAAAGCAGTAAGGCTTTGCATGACAAAGATAAAGCTGGGGATGCTGGTAAGCGACAGATGGATGCTAAAGGCACTGTAGATGCTCCAACTGTTCAAGGTCGCGGCGTGTCTAAAGAGGATGACTATTGGTATCATTTTTCCCGCCGGATTGAGGAAGAGCCAGCTCCGAAGGAACCACCAACCTAACACTTGGCCTCATACAAAAGTCTACTAAACTAATCAATTCTGAAGAATGTAGCACAACATAGCTAATGACCACCAAATATTAATTTTTTAATAAAAAAATACTTAAAAGGAAAAAAAATATATTAACCCCAGGGCCCTACAAAACCTAACTTGAGTAATTAATGGTAATATTTAAATTTTAAAGTTAAAGTAAAAGTTGAAATTATCCTTATCTTTCCTTTTTGAAAAGGAAAGATAAGGATAATGTCAACTTTTACTTAAATTTTGAATATTAACATTAATTTTTTAGGGTCATTTCAGAGTTTTTCTAACTTCATTCAATTTTGAGAAAGTCAAATTTTAGATCCCATTGAAAACTTAGTGGTGACTATTTGAATTGCTTCTTTGTAATGAGTCCTAGACTTTGACTTCCAATTTTCCATGTGCATTTATTACATAATCATATTCCTCGTGAGACTTTGCAACAGAATTTGATCTTTAATCCATTGCAAGCACTTGACCTAGCTTAGGGAACCATCAAATACCCCTCCCAAGTTGCTCCTCAACATTGAAAATTTCTCTGGAAGAAGGCATTCATTTTATCCATTAGATCATTTTTTCCACTGCGACAATCCAACAACACCCCTACCAGCATATGTTTGACAATCCATCTCATCTTTACTATCTACCATATAACAACTCTTAAATATTGCGTCTCCAATATAAAAGAGGAAGAACCAGAAAGTGCCTTCTTGAACCTCTTCTCAACCCACAATATGTTTATCTTCTCTCTTGTGCTTACACTCTAGTCTTCTCACAACATCAGAATGGCAAATCTTAAACATGGTTTCATGATGTGCATTCAGAGAGACATAATTCACCCTTGCTTTACATCAAATTAGCCCCCTAGCACTCCCTTTACCTTTACATGCAAGCATTTATTTTCCTTGAGGAGGACTATTAAGCTTCCCATCCCTATTTCACCTCCCTCTCCTACCGTCATGAACCTGATCCAAAGGCCCCAGCTAATGAGGAGTGGGAGGTTCTAAATCTTTGTTGGAACAACAGTTGACCACCAAGTTGACTAGGCTTCCCTAACAGTAATACCCTGCCACCTGATCAGAGATGGAACCACTGATAAGATCGATTGCCAGAATTCTTGTGTGGCCTAGTAACCAATAAATAGGTGGGTAACAGTTTTGTTGCAGCTTTTGCAAAGACAACACCAAAATGGGTTGTGTTGCGCTCATTTGAGAAGGTTATCTCCTCTGGGAATTTTGTTTCTAAGTATGGTCCACATGAGAAGTCTGTTCCTGGGGGGCGCTTTAAGCTTCCACAAGTGCTTCCACCAGGAGTCGAGGGCTTGTGGTCGACGAGCTTCGGCTAGCACAAGGTAGCCTTCCTTAGGAGTGTATTTCCCAGCTTTCAAGAGTGCCCATATCGCCTCATGTTCACCTTTGCCTAACCAGATGTGAGCTTTAGTAAGAGCCCCAATATAGGCATTCCATTGTTGTGGAATGTTCAATCTATGGGTCGATTTCCATGCTTGTTGAAATAATGTTGTATGCTCGGGGTCTGCTATTTGGCCAATATGGGTAATTTTCTGCTCTGAGAAATTTTATGAGCTCAACTGGCAGCCTATGGGCATTCCTGCAGCCAATCCATGGGTCTTGTCCAATCTTCATAGCCATTCCAGATTGAATTTTCCAAGTAAAAGAAGAAAGACCTCAATAGCCTTTGATTTCAAACACTTCTGTTTTTTCCTTTCTGGGTCCTTTCATCAAGTAAGGAAAGTTGAGGGTCACTCAGTGAAAGATTTGTTACAAGGTTTGGAGAGTCCAATAGAGGCTCAGATGAGAAAACGTCGGAAATGGGAGGGATCTCGGTAAAATTTCCTGATAGGGGGGGTGAGAAGGGTAGCGCTGATTGACACGCAGGTGCATTAGCTACAGGCTCCCTAAATTGAGAAACAGAGGGGACACGAGAGTTGGCAGAAGGTGGAAGAGAGGCACGATCTGCCCAGGACATTCCAAATCTACGGTCAAGGGATTGATCCACAAAATTAAGGGTAGAAGGCGACAGAGGTTGAGTTGTGAGGTCTGGCACCTAGATGGGTGGTAAAGGTTTGAATATCGCATAAAATTTCCTCTAGATTAAGTTTGGGGTGTTGCATCGAGGCCTCCTCCCAAAATATAGGGTTACTGTCATTTCTGATCTCCCAAAAACCATGGTCCTCATTTAGTGCCCGGTTGTAATTAGCCCTATTCCAGATGGAGGATCCATTCGGCCAAAATAAGGGCTGTAACGGTCACAGAAGTTTTGATGTGATGAGACCTATCGACCATCCCATTGACTTGAAGGTGATGGTGGAGAAAACCTTGATTAGTGAACTACTAAGCTACTATCTTCTCATTAAGCAAACAAACCACTAAAGAATTCATTTCTAATTCCTTTTATGATTTCATGATAGGTATTATTTTTTGGATAATTTTTCTTGTGTGATGAAATATAATTTCTAAATTTATGATGACTTCAATAAATAAAACAAATTTTCTACCTTTTAGGTCAGAACTCCTTATTTTACCGACAATATCTATGGATGATCACATACATTTCTTGGTTCACCAACAAATTCTAGGGCTTTTGTTGTAATTTCATTCCTACCAGGATTTGAATAGTTGTTTGCACCGAGGTACTTAAATCCTATAATGGATTCCTCATTTAGTCTCTCTTAATTATTTGTATTGACCCTTTTCTTTTCCTTCACAATTATTGACTACATAGAGTCATTGTAACTTCTGATGGAAGCAATTTTTTTTTGCACTGTGTTCCTTTTAATACTTTACATGAGATGAAGTTAATGGAAATTTCTATCATTATTCTTTATAGATCATGTGATTCCTACTACATGCATGGCTATAATTCCCAGTTATCTATATATACATATCATTTTTTCTTATATTATAGTTTCCATATATGCTAGAGTAGCTACCATAGCTTTTTCCTTCTAGTACTCACATTTCTATAGTACTTTGAATGTTTGATTTACCCATCTATGTGATAATTGGATCTTTTTCTAATAGGGTTCATAGCCATTGTATGCTTGTTTACAATGTTAAATTGGTTGATCCTTTTGTCATGAAAAATGAAGTATTTAATCCTTCCTTGAACCATTTGTTCTTCTTTAAAAGAAAAAATTAATGAAAAAATAATAAGGGATATTAAAATTATTATAACTCGACACAACTCAAAATTCAAAAATTCAGTTTCGATGTCTTTATTAAAATAAAATTTAATGTTGTCTATCTCGTTTTACTTGCTCCCTAGCCCCAGTGTAAATTCATAATATGTTATTGTAGATTGATTTAAAATCATAAGTATGTGATACTTTTGTAACTACTCCTATGTGATCCTTTAAGTATTTGATATAGTAAGCATTTAAAAGATGTAATTGACAAAATCATATATATATATATATATATATAGTATATATATTATATATATATATATATAATATATATATATATATATAATTATTATATATATTACTACATATATATATATATATATAGATATATATATTAATTTATATATTATATATATAATATATATATATATATATAAGGAAGTTGAAGGCAAAGAAAGTGCAAGAATGGAACGTGGCAGAATTAGAGGACATGGGGCATACCTAGAGGAGAAAGATCTCCATGTGCACATCAAGCAAGGGAATGGCATAAGATACAACATGATTGGTATTGGTATAGTCACCTTTTAGAGGGAGTCAGGCTCTCCTCTCAGGCTCAAGGATGTCATGTTTGTTCTAGGCCTAAAGAAAAATCTCATCTTTGTTGGTGTTTTGGAAGACTGTGGTTGTGATGTGATCTTAAACAAAGGAAAATAATTCTTGAGACACATAGCCACGGGACAGGTGAAGAAGATTAGGGTTTGTGTGAAGAATCTGTATAAGTTAGATGTGAAAGATTGTGCTACATTAAGCACTAAAGAAGAGAAAGTGAAGGGTCGCGATGTAGGTGAACTTTAGCACATAAGATTTGGCCATTTGTATCATGGCACCTTGAATATTATGAAACAAATAGCCACTAGACTCCCTAAATGAGCACTTGAGTAGCATGATGTATGCAAAGGATGTACCTTGGGGAAGTACATAAAATCTGCATTCCATGATTGGGACAACAAAGTGCGTGTAGTCCAAGAAAGGATCCACTTTGATGTCTATGGACCTTTCTTGATAGCCTTCACTACCACACAAAAATATTTTGTCCTTTTTATTGATGTCTTCTCACATAAGTTTTGGATCTCTTCATGTGAAAGAAAGATGAGACATTATCCAAGTTTGTAGAATTCATCTCTGCATTTTGGCCTAGTTATCCCTTGTTATACCATGACACTCCCCATTAACACTCCTCGACATGCATTAACAGTGTCTGGCATGTGTTATCACATATTTTCATTCCTTAGCATGCCCTAACACTCCTTACCTATCATGCTATCACAACTACCCTTACTTTTTTTGCAACATGGGAACCCAACCAAATCCTACCTCGACTACAACAGCTTGACCAAGTTACAGTTACTACAACTAGACTATGCCTCGTTCACCTAAGAACTTCCTATAACTCATCTTGGGCTACTCATGTTAAATCTCAACTCATAAAACTTAACATGTTATGAAGACAAGTCCCACATCCAACTATGGTTGTAATCCAACAAAGAAACATAGTTTACATTTTGACATGCCATAAAACCTGACACATGTGACAATCCCTTGGCACAATGTGGCACATGTTAGCATATGTTTCATTCCTTGGCATGCTTTGGGACTCCTCAACAAATCCTAGCACTCCACAACACCTATCACACCTAGTACTCACTAACACTCTTTGTCACACTCTTATTCATTCATTTCCATGCATTTGAAACTACTGCTCCCTTGTGTTTCCCTAGCACTTCGACCTAACACTCACTAGCATGTGTTGGCGCCACACCTTGGTGTCTGGAACATCTTGGTCTGCCTTAACACTTGGCATGTCTTTCCATGCCTCAAATTCCTTGGAACTTTCTAGCATGTGTTAGTACTTCTTGGAATTCCCTAGAACACCTTGGCACTCCCTAGCTGTCATCCCCTCATATATAGCCTTACTTTTTTTGTGACTTGGGAACCCAAACAAGTCTGGTTTTGTCCATACCTAATCGTAACTATAGGCTTGCCTCTTGCAACTACTATTTTAAACTTCTCCTAACACACTTCATCCTTGGGACACCTGGAATTCGCTAACACTCCTTAGTGCACACTCTGATTTGTTCATTTCCATGCATTTTGACCTAGTTATCCCTTGTGATGCCTTGACACTCCCTAACACTCCTCAGCATGCATTGACATTGTCTTACATATGTTAACACACCTTTTCATTCCTTTTCATGCCCTGAAACTCCTTAGGTATCATACCCTCACAACTACCCTTACTTTTTTTAGACTTGGGAACCCAACCAAGTCTTGTGTCGACTACAACAACTTGACCAAGTTATAGTTACTACAACTAGACTATGCCTTGTTCACCTAAGAACTACCTATAACTCATCTTAGGCTACTCATTTCCAATATCAACTCATCCCACTTAACAAGTTAAGAAGTCAAGGCCCATGTCCAACTGTGGCCATGAAACAACTAAGCAACATAGTTTATGTCTTGACATGCCATAACACCCGGCACGTCTAATAATCCCTTAGCATTATGTGCCGCATGTTAGCATCCCATACATTCGTTAGCATTTTTTGGCACTCACTTGCACACCCTATCACTCCCTGACATGCCTTAGCACTCTAGCATGCCTTGGCACTACTTGGCATATAACCTTGTCACTCCCTCCTTAACACACTTGGAACTTGTTGACACTCCCTATCACACACTCTTATTTGTTCATTTCCATGCATTTTTAACAAGTTCTTCCTTGTGTTTTTGTGGAACTCCCTAACACTCCCTGGCACACATTGACACACTCTCGCACCTAGGACATCTTGGCATGCCACCCTGGCACTCTAGCATTCCTTTGCACTACCTAGCATACCTTGTCACTCCCTCCTCAGCACACCTAGAACTCGTTGACACTCCCTGTCACACACTCTTATTCATTCATTTCCATCAATTTTAAACTAGCACTCCCTTGTGTTTCCCTGATACTCCATAACACTCTCTCGCCTGCATTGACACACCCTAGCACCTGGCATATCTTTGCATGTTTCCTCGACCTTTAGCATGCCTTAGCACTGCTTAACATATGTTATCACTCCCTCATTAGCTCACATGTAACTCAAATGACTATTCCTGTCACAAACTCATTTGTTCATTTACATGCGTTAATTTGAGCTAGTGCTCCCTTATGTTTCCTTGGCACTCCCTAACACTTCCTAGCACATGTTGGCACACCTTGGCACCTGCCACATCTTGGCTGCATGCCACCCTGTCACTCTAACATGACTTAGCACTATCCAGCAAACCATGTCACTCCTTGCTTAGCACACCTAGAACTTGCTAACACTCCCTGTCAGACACTCTTATTCATTCATTTCCATGCATTTTGACCTAGTTCTCCCTTTTGATTCCCTGACATTCCCTAACACTTCCTAGCACATGTTGGCACACTCTGGCACTTGGCACATCTTCGAGGCATGTCACGCTGACACTCTAGCATGGTTTAGCACTTCCTAGCATACCATGTCACTCTGCCCTTAGCACACCTGGAACTTGCTAACACTCCCTATCACACACTCTTATTCATTCATTTCCATGCATTTTGATCTAGTGCTCCCTTGTGTTTCCCTAGTACTCCCTAAAACTCCTTAGCACGCATTGGCACACCTTCGTGCTTGAAACATCTTGGTATGCTTACCTAGAATTCTAGCATGCCTTAGAAGTACCTATCATACCTTGTCACTCCCTACTTAGCACACCTATAACTTACTGACACTTCATTTCCATGCATTTGAAACTAGTGCTCCCTTGTGTTTCCCTAGCACTTCACCCTCACACTCTCTAGCATGCGTTCACGCCACACCCTGGCACTTGACACAACTTGGCATGCCTATCATGCCTTGGAACTATTTAGAAATTGTTAGTACTTCCTGAAATTCACCGACACACCTTGGTACTCCCTAGTTGTCATTCCCTTGTAGATAGCCTTACTTTTTTTGCGACTTGGATACCCAATCGAGTCATTAGAAAAACAATTTTATGCCCAACCCAAAGTATCCATTTGTCTGAAACTTCTTTGTCTATCCCCTTATTATAACCATATGATTGCCTCCTACAAGTCTTATTCAGACCTTCTCCTAACACACTTCATCCTTGAGATACCTGGAATTCATTAACACGCTTTCGCACATCCTCTTATTCGTTCATTTCCATGAATTTTGACAAAGTTCTCCCTTGTGAAGTTTTGGCACTCCCCAACGCTCCTAAAAATGCATTGACATTATCTGGCATGTGTTAGCACGCCTTTTCATTCCTTCGCACACCCTAGCACTCCTTAATTATCATGCCCTCACAACTACCCTTACTTTTTTTGGGACTTGGGAACCCAGCCAAGTCTTGCATCGACGACAGCAACCTGACCAAGCTACGGTTACTACAACTAGTTTGTGCCTTGTTCACCTAAGAACTAAATATAACTCATCTCAGGCTACTCATGTCCAATTTCAACTTATCCCACTTAACATGTTACAAGATACCAAGTCAAGGCTCACATCCAACCGTGGCCATAAAACAACTAAGTAACATATTTTACATCTTGACAGGTCATAGCACCTGGCACGTCTAACAATCCCTTTGCAACATAGTTTACATCCTCTTTACTTGGGCATTCTTCTTTTGTAAATGTGACCCTTGACTATGTGATGAAAACCCTCCAAAACATTATTAAATTATGGGAACTCCTCTTCATGTGTGAAGCTAATGAAATGTCACAATTCATCCAAGATACCTCCAAATATTTGATTTGTACCGTAGGGAATGTGAAAGATGCCCTTAATAGAAAACATGCATAAAAATTTGTAGCCAAGTACCCCAAATGTGAGATGTTTCCACTTGTGCAATTATTCTTCCAACTATGTGAACTCAAGAACAAAACACATCTTAAAATACATGAATGTCTCTCAACATGTGAAAGAAAAAGTAACCCTTACCCTAGTCTCCCTCCGTTGGCAATTTGGGCCTTTTGCCACAAGGTACCTTCTCTTGTTTGGAAAGAAGACATAAACAAGCTTTTAGATGTTTCTAAATGGAGTACTCTTCACCTATGTCCTTCTCCTTTATTCCACATGATACAAATGGAAATTTTCATATTCTTAATTATGGTGTTCTTCTTTTATACATGTGACCCTTGACTATGCCATGAAATCCTCCAAAATATTCTTAAAGGATGGGAGGACCTCTTCATGCATGAAGTTAGTGGAATGTGACAAGTTATCCAAGATTCCTCCAAATATGTGATTTGTGCCTTGGGAAATGTTTAAGGCACCCTCAATGGAAAAACACATAAAGATTTGTAGCCAAGTGCCCTAAATGTGAGATGTTGCCACTTGTGCAATTATGCCTCCTTTTGATGCCCAAATTGTCACCCTAGTTGTGCAAGACTCACGAGTTGTCACTTTGGGTCAACTCAGGGTTGTTGGCATTGTCACCTTGTCAACAAATCCTCTCACTATGGATTACTTATTCAATCTTGGGGTTATCCCAAAGCACAAATTTATGGGGTCTTTTATGTGACTAGATCACTAACACTAAAAACCATATTTACATTGAATGGTTCAACATCTTGATGATCCCTATTCTATTGACCACAAATTTTGTATTCATTATTGCTTTAATTGCAACACCTCCAGTAGATATTGATGGTCTTCATGAGCCTATTTCTCGTTCTCTCCTTTATGGAAACAATGTTATCTCCAATGCCATTATTCGATGAATGGCTACACAACAGGGATCCTATGAGCCAATCGTTCATGTTGTCGATGTAGTTCCCACATGACACAAATATTTTAAGGTCTATCATAGACAAACACTCTATGATGGGTTTGAAAGATACCCAACCTATGAAAACGAGCTACATTCTATTGTCGAAGCCTGAAATTAGTCGAAGAAATATATTATACCAAAGGAAATGGCCATCCACACCAATTGTAGGCCTTTTCCTACTCTATATAATCCTTGGGAGTTAGTGCATTTCGATTTTATGTCATGTTTTCCCTCAACCAAGCATGTTAACGGATGTGTTTTTGTTGTTGTTGATTGCTTCCTTAGGATGGGAATTTTGGCACCTTGTAAGAAGATTGTCGCAACAAAATCCACTCATAAGTTCTTCTTCAAGCATATTTTGGTTCACTTTGGGTTTCCAAAGACCATATTTCTTGATAGGGATAATAGGATCCTTAGTATTTTTTGGTTTAACATTTGGTCCATGATGTACATCAAGCTTGACCAAATCCATTACCTTCCATCCCTAGATTTATAAATAAAAATTAGTAGTCAATAGGATTATTATAAATGTCTTTAGAGTATACAATTGTGAGCATCCATATACATGTGTTGAAAACCTCCATATTGTTAACATAAATTCGACATAGCTCTTCATATTTCTATTGGCCACAGGTCTTTTCAGGTGTGCTTGGGGTCCCAACAATTGGAACAAATTGATGTAGCTATATTCATGGTATAACACATAAAGATACCTCCTATACTTGGAATGAGATAATTAAACAACCAATTTTGAGGAATGTATCCAACAAATTCAATAATGAGTTCGTGATATTTTGTAGGAAGTTGCCAACTCCAAGTACAAGTAGATACACAATCCATTAGGTTCCATATAAGTTTCAGTTTGTTGACCAGTTATGGTTGGACTTGCATAAAGGGCAATTGAAAAACTCCCATAAGAAGCACATACCACTTTGACACATGCCTTACACCATCACTAAGACTATGGGTGATAATTCTTTTGAGGATAACCATAGGATGATTTATATTAGTTCAAAAGTAGATATAAGTTAAGATGATTTAGCCTCGATGAAGTGCATGTCTAGAAAAAGTTTCTTTAAAAAAATAAAAAAATAAAATGATCACACTTATACTTATAAAAATTAATCATATGAATCAATCACTTAACAAGTAAATTAATAACCTAACATAAAATAATAAAATTAGAAAATAAACCTTAAAAAAAAACATAAAAACATTGAAAAATTTAACTTAAAGATCCATTAAAACTCTAAAATGACAAATTCTTAACACTAAACCTAACTATTATTTTAATATAAAACCAAAAAAAGCAAGCTTAACAAGTTCATTATAGTTGCAACTTGCAATATTTGATCCTAAACTTACTAATGATGGTTTGGGACCATCCCATGACGAACCCTTGTTGAATGCTAGCCTTATCCAAGCAATGATTGAATTTATAAACATTGTTATCCATTGTTTTTGCTTTGTGTGGATTAATGTCAAATCATTATGGCTTCTATGATTATGTGCCATGTGGTTTGTGTCATGTTTGTTGAGATTAGTGGCCTTGATGTATTCCCAAGCAATTATTCTAACTTTATGATTATGAACAAATATGATAAGATAATGGATAAATTTGATAGGTTATAGAGCTTTACCAACCTCCTTTTTCACTTAGGGCGGCTAATAAATGATTCACTTTGAAAGATCTATAACTGTGTTAAAAATGTTGAGGTGATTGGTATAAAAAATTGTAAAGGAAAACGAATTCATAATTTAGAAAACAAAAAACTGTGAAATAAATAAATTAACATAAATTTAATTTTACAATTTTTTTTTTAAGTATAAGAGAAATTTATTCTATTTCTATGTCTATGTAGGGTTAGCATCAACTAGTGCTTTAAAGCCTAAGTCAATTTCACTTTTGTTAGAAATTGATCTACAAATAGGTGGGCATATTTTCACGCCCCAATTTCAGCCATTATGTGTTCCATACTCTGTGAGTTGTGCAACGGTATTTTTGATAGACACGCGGCTGCCTGTGAGACTAGTCAATAGTGCGAGGTTGAAGCAAGACCCTATTTTCATTTGTGCTTGGATTTATCATATCATTCGTTGACAAGGGTAGCAATTCTATTTCTTCTTCATTCTTTGTCTTCTGTGCAACAGAAGCTGGGGGAGTTTCGTCTGTTTCAACAGATTCACGAGAAAAAGGGACATTAAGACTACGCTCTCAGCCATCTCATATATCCCAAAGATCTAAAAATTTTGAATAGTGGTAAGGTAATATACTTTCCAATCCTTTTGCAACATTTTGAAACCCTAAGGGGTTTTGAGTTTCCGAAGTAATGGCTTTTGGATCTGTTGTATCCATGGGAAATATTATGTTGGTTCTGTTTGTCTACAATGCTCAGAGTTTACTAAGTTTCGGAGCGAAAGTGGAGTCATTTCAATGGGGCTTTAATTTTTTGTTCCTGTTGTTTTTGAGGGAAAATATTTTGGGTTTTGGGTGCCTCAGATATTAAAGAAAATGGTAATCTTTGGATACAGGGTTTGTGGAAAAGAAAGTTTTTCCCATTTGCGGAAAGTGTAGGATCCGAGGCACCAGGGTTTTCTTCTAAAGGTGTGTTCGTTGTCTGCTCCCCTCTCTTAAGATAACAGGGAATTTGTATTGAATGAAGCTCTGGATAGTTTGCTTAATTAAGTTTCTTTATGGGAGGTATTATGGTGTTAATTAAACAAAGTCAGTCTTGCAACGATTTTTAGAAGTCAGGGTTGGACAGTAAGGAGTAACTAGGAGGAATATGCAGGTAATGAAAATTTTGGAAATTTAAATATGATGCGATGGTTGGACATTATAATGTAGGTTTTATGGCATTAATTAGATTTGTTCTGTAAAATGTGAGGGTTTTTAGAGGTAACGGTTTGGTAGCATTAAGTGGTATTCGAAAGTAAGAAGTAATTACCAGGGGGTTTTTGTAAACAATGAAGATATCTGAAATACTTATACGAAGTTATGGATAGGCTACTGCACTGAAATTCTGTGCACAGGATTTTATTATGCTAGTAACACTAATTCTACAGATTGTGAGGGTTTTAATAATCCATGGTTGGAAAAATTTTAGATGGGTATGGGACAGTAATAAGTTATCGAGGAGGCATTTAGATTGCTGAAATATGAATGTGAAACATTCTGGGTTCGTGGTCCCAGCTAGTAAATCATCAGGAGATCGAATTTTGCAAATTGTGTTCTAAGGATAGAACTGTAACAGTGTATTTCATTTTAAATTCATGATTTCTGCTAGAAATTGATGCAAAATCCGTTGTTTTCTTATGCCTGGATTAAGGAAAACTGAACCGAGAGTGATTTATGAAACACAATTTATCACATTCTTCTGTATTTGAAGGAATTAGAGGAGTCAAGGTTTTGTGTTTTTTAACATTGAAAGAATATTGTTGCTTGGGCGCCTGATGGATTTTCGTGTTTTTATTTCTTAACATTGGATTTGGATTTTGTAGAAAAAAGTGGATTTAAGTGGGAGCTAGACCAGTTGGAGCTACTGCTACTCTATGTGTGTTTATTGTGGGATATTCCTTTGCCGACTCCATTAGGTAAGTGTTGGATTGTAAGGTTAAAAATGAGTGGTTGATATGCCATGTTTCATTAGTCTTTCAATAATTAAGAAAGATGTATTAACCTTTCAATAAATTTAAAGTGCTTGTCTTTAATGGTTAAAGAATTTCAGTGATTTGTTTAAGTGTTAAGCATTTTACAGGAAATTCAGGGCTATCGATCCTACAATTTGAAGTCTTTTTTAGGTACACAACATTGCCTGCCATAGGAATTTGCAGTAAGTCAAATATTTTGAGATCAAAATGGAAAAATTTGTAAGCGATAGTTTATAATATGAAAAGTTTTAATAAAGCCTTTCCATGTGGTAGGCATTGCCTTGTCTAGGAATTTCAATTTACAATAATGTGGTCTCTCGATGATGAAATATAGGGGTCTTAGAATGGACCAATTTATGTTGTACATGTAATGCATGTTTCTCCTGGATTGTTAGTGTGGGTTGTGGGGTTTGTTTGGATTTAAAAGAAACATGAGTCAGAATTGAGAGGAGAAAGAGGTAGTGAACAAGGGCTTTGTGGAGATCTCACGTGAGAAAATGGAGCAGCAAGCCCCAGGCCAACAGTAGCCAGTTATGGGGGTTATCAGTGGTCCACCTCAGATGCACTATGGTACAACACCTTATCAAACAACTCAGTTGGTTGCACCTGTTTCTCCAGCCTCTGTTGTCGGAACTGTTCATTTTGTTGTCCAGCCTGCAGCTGCATATCCTGCAATTGTTGCTCAGCTAGTTGCAAAACATCAGTTGGCTTACCCATATCTTCATTAGCAACAAAAATAGCAGCAACAACAACAGCTACAGATTTTTGGGCTAATCAGATGCATGATATAGAACAGACATCAAATTTCAAGAACCATAGTTTGTCGTTGGCTAGAATCAAGAAAATTATGAAGGCAGATGAAGATGTGGGGATGATTTCAGCTGAGGCACCTATGATGTTTGCAAAACCTTTCCATGTGGTAGACATTGCCTTGTCTAGGAATTTCAATTTACAATAATGTGGTCTCTCGATGTTGAAATATAGGGGTCTTAAAATGGACTAGTTTATGTTGTACATGTAATGCATGTTTCTCCTCGATTGTTAATGTGAAGTGTGGGGTTTGTTTGGATTTAAAAGAAACACGAGTTGGAATTAAGAGGAGAAAGAGGTAGTGAACAAGGGTTTTGTGGAGATCTCATGTGAGAAAATGGAACAGCAAGACCCAGGCCAGCAGTAGCCAGTTATGGGGGTTGTCATTGGTCCACCTCAAATGCACTATGGTATAACGCCTTATCAAACAACTCAGTTGGTTGCACCTGTTTCTCCAGCCTCTGTTGTTGGAACCGTTCATTCTGTTGTCCAGCCTACAGTTGCATATCCTGGAACTGTTGCTCAACTAGCTACAAAACATCAATTGGCTTACCCATATCTTCATCGGCAACAACAATAGCAGCAACAACAATAGCTACAGATTTTTGGGCTAATCAGATGCATGATATAGAACAGACATCAGATTTCAAGAACCATAGTTTGTCATTGGCTAGAATCAAGAAAATTATAAAGGCAGATGAAGATGTGAGGATGATTTTAGTTGAGGCACATGTGATGTTTGCAAAATCTTGTGAAATTTTCATTTTGGAGCTTACCTTGCGCTCATGGATTCATACAGAAGAAAATAAGTGACACACTTTACAGAAGAATGACATTGAAGTTGCCATAACTAGAACAAGTGAGTTGAAGGAGGAGGGCCTTGGCATTCCCAGAGGACCTGTACCTATTGGAACCCCAACCGAAGCTATGCCATATTATTATGTTCCTCATTAGCATCCAACATCATAGATTGCACCTCTTGGAATGATTTTTGGCAAGCCAGTGGATCCTGCAATGTATGCCCAATGACCTGCCCTCCTGTTGCTTATATGTCGTAGCAGATGTGTCCACAACAACAAATTCTAGAGCAGTCTAGGGGCCCATCCTCTAGAAATTAGGTGCTTTGAGTTGTTTTCTGTTGCCAGCAACAAGTAGATGGTACGAGGAAAAATGACAAAGCCCTATTTTGATCATGTTGAAAGTCATTTGCTCAAGTTCACTCTGGTAAGATTTGTTTGACCTAGCCTATAGAAATGATTTATAAACCAAGGATCAATTTGAGAAAGTTCTTGTGTTTTTTGTTGAAATTTCGAGGCCTTGAAAACTATAAAATTCTCGCTGGATATTTTCAAGAAATTTTTTCATGCCTAACTACATTTAAATAGAAGTAAGAGAGATGTTGTGAACAATTTTTTTTCTTGATCCATGCTTTGTTTTGTTCAGTATCTGGTTCATAGTTTAAAGAGTTCATAATTTTATCATTGCATTGAGCATGTAGCCATCCTAAATTTTAGGTAGATGTTATATTCTCACCTAGTGAGGTTACTTCATTTTTTATTTGATTTTGTATGTACCATAAGCATTCTAATTTTTGGGCATTTGCTATATCTCTGTGTTTCGGAGAAAAATGTGCTAGTGTTATATCCCTGTATTACAGAGCAAAAGCAAGTGCAGAGGCCATTGTTGTGCATTTAGTACATAATTTTTGTTATGTGTTTAACTGATTTGTTACTTATCTTATGATAAATAAATATCATGTAAGTGCAAAGGTAAATATTGATACATGCATAATCTTCTATATCAATTTACTTGCTCGATGATCACATTCCAATATTACTGATCATTGCACTTATGTTATGTATTTAAAGCATTTATGTTATGCTATTTTGCATGAAAAAAATTGTTGGTTCTTGCTACGTGTTTCATGTTACATTTGCTTTATGTTGGTCCAACGTGATGCCTTTTTTGGGGTATGCCATTTATTATTTATTTTTATCGATCCACAAATGAAGATGTGCCTCTTAGAAGTTGTTTGTTTTGATTGTTTTGTTTTTTATTAATACTTGTTGTTGTTTAATTATCTGTTAATTAAAAAAAAAATCTAGGTCAAAAGATGGGACATCCGAGAACAACGTTAACATTAAAATGACAAATGTCTTGATTTTGCTTGTCCACCGACTGAGTGGAATACTCGATCCCGTACAATTTGATATACTGCATAAAATGATGTTATACCCAATACTTTGGCAACTGGCAGTCAATATGTCCAATCTGTGTCTTTTGTAACATTGATTAACATATCCTAACTAAGAATATTACCTATTTGATCAACTATTTGTTAGTACTGCCTTCCCACCCATATATAAACAAATGTGCCATTCTAACATTCTTCACACAACATCCTCTGATGCGGGAGCATCTAGAACATCTTCATTTGTAAATATGGAATAAAGAGGGGGTGTGATTATTTTAAAATATTTTGTTATTTTTAATAAAATAAGGAGTGTTTTAAGCATAAAAGCAATAGATGTGGATAAGGAAGGCTTTTCTATTTCAGAACAGGGAAAGAGATGGGAAAAAGCCTCAAGATGCTTTTCACCATGTGTATGCATTGCATGTAGACTCTTAGAGGTTTTAGTTGAGTGATTTTAGGATTTTTTAATCATGTTAAGTTTTATAAATTATGTAGCCTCAAAGACATTGAAAATCAGAGAGACGGAGAGAGGGAGTGAGAGTGAGGATGAAGAATGAGAGGCCATGAATAGGTCATGATTTCTCTTGTAAATATTTTATTTCTTAATTAATTATTTCAGTGATTTTGTGTGCATATGTGTTGTGTGGAATTTTTAGAGCTTTTAATATTTATCAGGGATGATACCTTGTTAATGTGTATGCATGTATTCAATAGTTATCGCATTGTGTGTTGAAATTGGTATCAACAGAGATGAATGCATATGAAAGCAGAGGTACTTTAATGGGGTTTGAATGTTGAAAGAATTTGATTATGGATTCAGATTTCTAAATCCTATGAGCTTTTGATTTGAAAAGTTGAGATTGCCAGATTTAGTTTATTGGGAAAATTGAGGAAATGCATTCTTATATGCATGGTGATTAGAAGATCCTGGTTTATACGGGTTTACCCTACATCATCATCCTCCACCCCTCTCTTGCTCTGTTGCAGAATCCATTGGATATTGGTATTGGGTTTTCAGAAATTAAAGTTTTTAGTTTTTTAGAAATTTGTTTGAGTTGTCACGGATTGTGTATCAAAATTTGAAATATTCCTAAAAATTTATATTTTTGCGAATTAGATTCAAAAGAATTGGTTTCATATAGGAAATATGGAAAGAGGATATGTATATTGGGTAATAATGGCAATGGTTCTGTTAAGCATCTGTGGCCCTGCAAAATGGCAACTTTTAAGTGTTAATGTGTCGTGCATAAGTGGGATCATTCAGTGTGGGAATTATCTGGCGACCACAGGGGCACCCCACAGGGACCATTTCTGCAAGATTTAGGGGTTTTTCTACATTCATCCTCTCTTAATATTCCTCACATTTGACATGGTTGGTTTCTTCAAGAGGACATCATACCATATTGGGTTTTTATTGTGACGTTGGTTCACTTTTTTCACTCAATTATATTTTCTTTTTAGTGTTGTAATGCAAAAAATTCAATAATTAGTTGTAAATTAGCATCACAATTTAAATTAATAATGGAGTATAACCTTTTATATGCAATTGTGTCTTATAACATGATAGTGTGCACCCTAACCCAACATACAACATTGTAACAATCCTAGTTCCTTTGCGTGTGTTTTGAGAAATGAGGTCATCCTTTTATGAAAATGCACTCCCCATTAGCTCATTGCTATATAATTCAACTTATGTGCAATAAATGGCCACATTGTGTCACTTGATATCTACCATTCTAGGAGATGCACTGGGATGATCTTTTGCTTGGATATGTGATTTCTTAAGAATGTACCCATGGGTGTTACCGATGCTACTATGGGGGATTCAATGATATTCACTACTTTTATGGAAATGTTAACAAATGCACAAGGGCAAGACGCTACTATGATGATGCATGAGGTAAGCTTGAATATTGTCTTTTATATGTTCAATTATCTTATATTCCTTATTATATTATGCTAATTTATGTTTGTGGCATGCAGGGAACCGCTAAATTCATTCCAACCCCTATAACACCTTATAATACATCTAAGGTAATGATAGTGGTAAAACTTGATCAATATTTTTGTGCATTTAGTTAACTTATTTCACTATATATATTTATTAATATTTGTGTTTTTACTAAGCGTGCATTTTGTTGGCATGCAGGATTCATTTATGCCCCTCAATAAAATCAATGTTGGCATGCACGGATCATTAATGCCCCCATATACATCTAATGTTATGCAAAATGTAAGATTCAACCATTTATTTGTGTGAGTTTGATTATGTTATTTGTTGAGAAATCTAGGGCATATATTTAATAAATTTTTTGCAAAACTACTCCATAATTTATGAGGTGTTAAGAAGAGCTACATCATGCATTCAAATGGATCACCCCTTTCGTTTTTTTGTTCTTGTGCTAGAATGAGCAAAATAATGCTTAAATTGTTGGTGATGTTTATAACAGGGAATGCAACATCTCTAGCACTATGTACTTATAGGGTACCCTTTGCTACCAGTGCTATTGTTTCTTTTCTTTATTTTTTCTTGTGGCAGGCTACTTCCTTTTTGAATGTTTACTTTATTTCTGGGTGAAATTCTATGCAGTTTTGATTGATCTGACAGGCCTGGTACCGAAATTCTGAATTGCAGGTCAACATTCTGGAGAATATACAATTCAAGTCCACGAAAGAGTACTCTGGCCTTCATTATGTGTTCACCCTATTCAATTGTTGTGTTGGGCTGCTCTATGGGAGCCCCTTCATCAAACCCCACAGTACCATGATCCTCACAATCAACAGTGCAGGCTTTGTTCTGGAAACATTTTATCTCACGTCCTTTCTAACTTTCGCTCTGCCAAAGAGGAAGGTACATGACTTGAATTATATTTGCGTTCAGAAGCAGAATTGGCCGAATTCTGTCTGTTTAATGTTCAAACTCTATGAATTGAGTACATTTGAAGAGATTTCATTAGTTAGGAAGACGGTATTCTAGTTGACCATTATTGTGTCGAATTGTATTTGCGTCAACTGAATCACAATACAGTTGAATGTTCAGACTCAATGAATTGGTTACATTTGAATGTTCAGACACAATGAGTTGGATACAGTTGAAGCCATTTAGAGTTCTTCTATAATAATCTTCGTTGCTGTGAGAGATTTCATCATTGAAATTGTTTCAAAATACTGAAATTTCGTTTTAAGGTTATCAGAAGGAAGTTATTATCAGTTGTCTGAGAAGGATATGGCTGTAGCCAGTGATATTGGTAATGGGCGTTCTTTAGAGAAAACTCCCACTTGGGCAGTCACAGTTGTTTGTTCGGCCTTCGTTATCATCTCCTTATACGGGCTATCCATCACGCTAGAAGTGTAAGGTTTTTCCAACATACTCTTCAATTTAATATCTTACTTCGATTTTGCAACGGATTTGGTTTAATTGTATTCAGTATTTAGCAATAGATTGACGCTTTATGCACTAGATTTGGTCACACAAACATATTCCCTCATCGGTAGGCCAATACCAATAATCGGCCACCAAAATTTTCATTATAATCAGCAGAAATTTTTATATAGGTGTATATTCCACATGGCGAACGATCAAGAGTTGAACGTAACGTCTATCTATAATATTAATCTTTCTGTGATTGTATTGCAGTGGCTCTCCAGGCGAAATAAGAAGGCCCTGTATGACGCACTTGAAAGGTGAAAGGAGGTAGGCTTGTTGTAATGGTCCTCCGTAGATATCGAAATAAGTTTGTTTGATGTTAAGTTTTTCAGTGGTATAAAGGCATTAGGAAAGGCGAGGAAAGGGCCATTTTCTCCAACTGGCAAAACTGATATTTTTTCTTTAAATATTGTTGGAATTATATTAGATGGACAGCATTATAAATACAAAGTTCTACTTATAATTATTTAACTAAATTCCACTTGTTTTAAATCTTCTAAACTCTGAACTAAAATTTCAAATAGTTTTGATCGGGCCATTCTAAATTGAATTTAATATAAATACATTTTTCCATAAATTAATAGTCATGAAGGGGTTGCGGTCTCAGAAAGATATTCACCGAGTTTGGATCGATTTCCAGTTGAAATGAATCACCTCTTCACCAATTAGTTTACCTGAAATTATGGTTGAACCCCATATATCAAAACGTTCTCCGTTACTGTCCTAGATTGTACTGTGGTTTGATATGACCATTCAACATTCTACATGGACTTGTGTAAGCAGGCAAGAATTTTGCCTTGAAGGCAATTTTCCAGCAGGAATTCGGTGAATTTTATTTTCAAAAAACTTGAAATTGAGCTTTTGAATTGTTTTTTGAAATAAGGATTGTTTGGATTTTTTTTAAATAATAGAAATAGATTTAGCACCCTCACCTAAAATTCTAAAACTTAAAAGCAGTAACCTAGATTTTTAAAAATTTCCACAATTTTTTTTCAAAATCGTGCGGGAAAACCCATTTTGCTCTTGTTGTATTGCTTTAGGTTTCGAAGTAAGAGATTAAAATAAGCACATTGTTGTAGCAAGTCTATCTTTTAGCAACTCTCAGAATTTCATAATGAGATTGCATCACATGACATCGGTTGACATAATACATTTTAAATGGTCTTTTTTGGATTGCAAAACTGATGCTTATGGGATTCATCTCGTTTCTACTGACCATTGGAGAGAAGCCCATTTCTAAGATTTGTATACCGAAAGGAATGGCTTATAGTATGCTTCCATGTTAAAAGGAAGAATCAACGGCTCCTGCTATCGATCATTGTTCTGAGGTGGACACCAAACTCTATGTTGCGTATTCGAATTTCCCAATGCTATTAGATGTTACTTAGATCGTGTTAGTCCATTTGATATGATTCAAGATATTTATGATAGTTTGATAATTATTCATTCCCTCTTGATTCAAGGGTAAGTATCCTCTGGTCTCTCTCACTGGCATGAACCAGCTCCACTACTTCATCTTTACGTTGGCAACTGTCCATGCGTTATATAGTGTCCTAACAGTCGCCCTAGCAAGAGAAAAAGTAAGTGCCATGGGAAATAATTGATCTTCTCCCATGTCACTCAGTTTAAATTTTTTCTCGGTTTGAATTTGCTTTCATATCTTCATTAGTTCGAAACATCTTTAACTCAAAATACACGTCATTTTCTGTCATAGAGGAGGCGTTGGAAAGCATGGGAAATGGAGATAGTAACAATGGATTATCCATGTTCACATGGTGAGTTATTTTCAATTTTCTTCTCTAAATGGCCTCGTTTCGCAGTCTGTCATGTTTGAAAAATGGCACCTAACCTGGGTTACGAATCTGGAAATTTCAACGGGGACACCTGTGAAATGATTTTAGGTTCAAACATCAAGAATATTTATGATTGGATAACGTTTTGAGGAATTTTAGAAAGATTGTTCTCAAGTACAAGCAGCTATGTGCTTGTTGTTTATTTCATGAAGATCCTTCAAGGTTCAGGTTAACCTAACAAACTACATTTGTAAGGCGTCATATGAATTTCTAGAGCAGAACACCCATTATTAAATGGGCGGTAAGTAATTCATACTCCAAATTTTCAAGGGATTTATCTTGCTTGAATCCATTTTACATGTAATATTAATATTCATTGCAGGTTTGCTTCTTCAGACAATTCTTTCGGTCAATAAGGAAAGTTGATTACCTAACCTTGCGGCATGGCTTCATCATTGTATGTCTCCATAACTTGAAACCTTCATTTAGATTTCAACTTGGTTATGTAAACAACCATTTCATTCACGTGATTTATTTGAGTTGCCCTGTGAATTTTCTTCCTTGGGACTGTATAGGCCCATCTCTCTGCAAATAACAAGAAGTTTGATTTTCATAAATATATAAAGAGATCATTGGATGACGACTTCAAGAGGGTGATTGGAATCAGGTTCTATAACTTTTTGTGCATAAAAAATTTGGTCTCTAGCAATAATAATTGATTTTCCTCTTGCAACGCTTCTCAGTCCTCCTTTTGTTTTGTTTCTCTAGGAAACCTCCCCTTTCTTTTTACCTAACACTATAGCAGTTATTGTGTTATCTGCAGTGTTCCACTGTGGACGTTTGCCATGGGCTTTTTGCTTATCCACTTGCATAGTAAGACTTCACAACTCTCTGTCTTACTCCAATGTTTAGTTTTGTTTCTGTTACTAGCGAATCTGACGTTGTCTCTTTCACTGGCTGCTAAGGGTGAGCAGACTGGCATTCATACTTTTGGTTCTCCTTCGTTCCCTTAGCTGTAAGTCCCTGTAAATGTTCAGAAGTAGAATTACTAATGATATAATTTAATGATATAGAAAAGTTGTCAACTATTGACTTCTGCATGTTTATTGCTGCATTACTTGTGCAAATAGTTTTGATAGTTGGAGTGAAGCTGCAACTTATAATATTAGAGATGGCCTTAGAAATTCAAGGGAGACATTCTGTAGTTAAAGGAATTCCAGTGGTGCAGCCAACCGATAAGTTGTTTTGGTTCGATCGCCTTGAACTTATTATATTCTTGATCCATTTCACTATGTTCTAGGTATCGAAATAATTGTGTTGTAAATTTTATTTCCTTAATTGTGTCTACTATATTTATTTCCTTAATGGATGGTTCCTGCAGAATTCTTTCCAGCTTGCTTTCCATGTGTAAACCACTTTTATTTTTAAGTATAATAAATTATAATATCAGCAGAGACTTTGAATCTGCACAATTAACAATAGGATCACAATGATGATTGCAGTGGCAATTTGGCTTAAACTCGTGTTTCCACGATAGGCTTTATATGGTCAAATTGCAAATAGTCATTGGGTAAGTATGTCGATCATTATATAAAAGCATATTCCCGTCATAAAGATCTTTTCTTCGGTTAATTTTAACAATTGCTTTGTATTTAATCGTTATAGATCAAAATTAACTTATAACCTTGTTTCTCCTTAAAAATTATAATCAACATAAGTTCAAATTTAGCATAATATTTTTAAATTCTAATTTATTTTTTTAGCACACATTCTTTGTTTCCTAAAATTTAAGTCTTTAGAAATTGCAAAAATGTATTATAAATGTAAGTCCCAATTCTAGTCTGAATTTTAATGTTTGGAATAGGTTTGCAAATATTCTCACTCTTGTTTTATACTTCCCCTTTAAAGATCATTAATGGGGAACTAAAATTATATGTATGTATTGTGTGGAAGATTCCTGCTTATTATCTTACGAATCTGTTCGAGGTGAGAACGATACAGGCCAGCAGACATTCAAAATGATTTTATTTTTTTTTTAATAATTTTTTGTATTGTCTCTAGAGAGACAATAGTTTGAATTATGGACATTTATTTTATTTTTTTTAATTTTTTATATTGTCTCTAAAGAGGCCATAGTTTGAATTATGGACATTTATTTATTTTTTAATAATTTTTTTATATTGTCTCTAGAGAGACAATAGTTTGAATTATGGACATTTATTTTTTTTTTAAATAATTTTTTTATATTGCCTCTAGAGAGACAATAGTTTATTATGGACATTTATTTTATTTTTTTTAATTTTTTATATTGTCTCTAAAGAGGCAATAGTTTGAATTATGGAATTGTCTCTAAAAAGACAAAAATGTAATTGTCTCTAAAGAGACAAATGAAGTTGTCTCTAGAGAGACAAATGAAATTGTCTCTAGAGAGACAAATCAAATTGTCTTTATAGAGACAATAATAATATGTGTTCTATATTGTCTTTATAGAGACAAATTTTTGAGACATTATGTTTTGAGACACCTACTTAGAGACAATATTTAAGACAATATTTGAGTTTCTTTTTGTCTTAAGTTAAGACAATTGACTCAAATATTGTCTTAAAACCCCCCTACATGTAGTAGTGACTTCTTATATTTTATTCATTTTAATAACCAAAAATAATAATTATATGGATCTTAAAATATCATTTTTATTTTAATAATAGAATTTTTAGTTGAATTTGTAATTAGAGAGGCTCTCTACAACTTAATATAGATTAGATGTAATCTAAGTCTGTACACAATTTTAAATATCAATCTAATTAAAAAGAAGAAGTTAAAAGTAATATCCAGCATAAGTGTAAACATTTAAATGCTTTGCTTAAACAATAATAAAAAATTAAAAGTAATAAACAAAAAGTTAAAAGTAATAAATAAAAAGTTAAAGTAATATAA